>JAOWBB010007072.1:0-13108 GCA_028565995.1 Ricinus marginatus
TATATAAATTATAAATTTATTATTTAAATAAAAATTTAAATTAATTAATTTAAATAAATTAATTAAATAAATTATATTAAATTTAATAAAATTAAATTTAAAATAATAAATTATTTATTATAAATAATTTCGTTTATTTTTTCACTAGAACTATCAAAATAAATCATATGGAACTAACTAATGATGTAGTTTAAAAAGAGAACTGTATGAGCTTAAATAATACAGCTCATTTATTTATTGATTTTTCATTCCATGATTTTTATAAGGCATTTGGAAAAATTCAAAATATTCAAAAACAAAAAATACATTTTCAGCTGTACCGTTTAAAGAAATTCTTCGTCGCACCATTTTTGAGTGTTTGACTTTGTCGAATTTGATAAGCAATCTCCGATATAGCGACAAAATCTTTTCTTTTCTGCGACAACCTCTCAAGCAACCAAAATGTTTAAGTGCAAAGCAATTTGATTTTTATTGTAAATCTGCAGCTGCTTTTAAATTCTTACGATCACTAATAATTCAAATGTTAATAATTTAAGATAGGCAAGAATAATGTTGTTTGAACTAATGCTACTTAGCAATTAGATATATTTCGAGGATTGAATTTCCAAATATTCACCTCAAAACGAAGTGGGAGACTACATTCCTTCATCTTCCTCGCTGGAGACTTAGGACTCCTTAAGTAATTTACTTTGTGGATATGTAGGTTTTTCTACATATCTAGGCACTCTTGCTAAATGAGAATCCACGCTCTCTGTAGACAATATAGATTTCGTTTACTACTACTTTGATATGATCACCCACATTTCTCGGCGAGCTAGTTTTACGCCATAGATTGGAGTTTCAATTTTTCTCGGGCGTATTTGGTGTGCACATAAATGATCATCGATATATTTCAGGACAATATCATAATTTTTTGGTATCACAAAAAGTGAAAATTATGGAATTCTTTGTCTAATCTATCAATTGGAAGACATAATTTCATTATGAATTGTCTTAATTTGTGGCAGTATGGTATTTCTGTCAGATAAAAAAAAGTAATGAAGGAATGAATTAAGCTAGTAAAGTAAATATATTTTTGATAACAGAATTTAAAGTATATACTACACCTGCATATTATAAAGAATATCCTGAAACCAGTTTTCACTCAGTTGGGTCAAAAGGATACGATTTATCTTAGCAAAAAAATAAAAAAAAATATTTTTAACATAATCTAATAATAGTGTAGCTAACATAGATAAAAAATTTGAAATTATAGCATTAACTTTTTAACTCACTCCAAGTTTGTATAAAATTGAATTAAATATTTAATAATCTTAACACTCAAAAATCCATAACTTCTTACTTTTAGTCACAATACTCATTGAATGAATTTACACGAATTTTATCTGATACTTCTTATACCTACACCTAAAGGAGACTCCCGCTCAAAATACTGCATATTTGGTCGTTTGTAGAGTTAATGCTCAGTCTAGCAGCGTTAAAAATGTTTTCCTAATCAAAGTTACTACTATTTTCCTTTTTAGTTCCCTATTTAGGTATAAAATTTAATGCAACATCATCTATCTATATTCTATTTAATTTAAAAAAGTATAATAAATTTAATAAATATACGAATATTTTTTCTCCTATGAATAAATATTTAAAAAATTTTGATTGTGACTTTCACTATGGCTAAGTCTTTATTTAACATTATTTCGTTCGACATTTATTCCTATTTAATTTTTGAATTTGTGTAGGAATTCCATTTAGAGCATTATATTACATCAAAGACTAAATAATGAAGTAAATAGCAAAAATGTTTAACGCTTCTCTAAAATATTTACCACTGGGAGCGCTGCAATTGCATATGTCTTCTTAAAACTGTGAATTCAAATTAGGTTTGCATGTTGAGACGTCTGTTTTCTAAATTATTTTAATTAATTTATGAAGGTTACCTTTTTTCTTGTTATTCTTTTATTACAAAAATTGAATTCATGAAAAAATAGTAGCATAATCAGCAAATCTGATTAAATTAATTATTTAAAGTTAGTCACAATAATTATTAAAGTAACATTTTTTTGCTTGAATAATGTTTTCAGGCATTATAATTTAAGTCAAAAAGTTATTAAGAAAGTGACAAATCTATTCAATGGCACCTTCCAAGTTTAAAAAATTTAAAAGGAGAAACAGGAAACGAACTCAAAAACGATCGTCTAAAATGAAAATTTTAAAAACTGTCAATTTCTCAAACGAACATCTTGAACTTGAGATAAAAAATGATATAATAAAGAAGAATAATTTTTCTGGAATAAAGGGGAATGATACATTAGTTGTAGAATCATCAAATCCTCTGCAAATGTTATTGACAACATTTAATGGATTTGTTGGTATCCCAGAAGGCAAAGAGGTACTTAATGCCAAATCAGTGAATTCTGGGAACCAGAATTCCTCTAAACAAGGGAAACCATCAGTAGTTGGTGCTGAAAACACAAACTTTGATTGTTGTTTAACTATTTCAAGGTTTGACTTTATGACTGCTTTTGTTAATTTCAATCACTTTTTGTATTGTTACATAAAAAGTTTTTTTCATTACTTTTCATGTAATTCATGTTTTTTTCATTTTAGAAATACAAATTCTGAAGAATTAAAATCTGCTGTTAGCACAAAAACTCCAAACAATTTTGATAAACCTGATAATAATCTGAACGTTGAAAACTTAGACAGTTTATCAAAGAATGCAGATCCTTTTCATGAGCATTTTAATTATGATTTAAATAAACCTACATATGAAGCTTTAGTTAACAATTTATTTAAAGTAAAATCTTGTTCTTTGTATTGGCCATGTTTGCATAATATTGTAGTAGAAATTCCTTTAATTCATAAAAATGAATTAGAAAATGATATTAAAAAATCCTTATTTGAAATTCATGATAAGTTTGCAGTACAAGCTGAAGTACCAAATCTTATACAAAATTTAGATTGGAACAAGTTGCATTTAAAGTCTCAAATACAGAAAAACATTAAAAAAGTCAGTAAAGAACTCTTTGATAACAATTCAGAACTAACTTCACTTCAAAAAGAGCTATTTTCCATAATTAACAATTATCAAGACTTTATTTATTGTGAAAGAAGTTTAGCAAAAAATAAAGAGATTCAATTTGTTTACTGCTTACATGTTGTAAATCATATTCTGAAAACACAGTCAAGAATTTTACATCATAATGAGAAATTATTGAAAAAAACAAATGAACAAGTGCCAAATGAATATAGGGATCAAGGATTAGTCAGACCAAAAGTGCTTATTTTGGTACCCTTCAAGGAGTCTTGTCTCAGGTAAGTGATGTGAATTACTTAACTTTTTTATTCTGTTTTTGTGATAAAACATAATTGTCATAGATGTTTTAAAGTAAAAAATTTAAAATGTAGAAGCTTTCAGTATTTTTTATGAAGTTTTTAAAGCTATATATGAATCCTAATTTGTATTATATGATCAGTAGTTGTCATTACAAAATTCTACTTTCAAAGACCTGTTATAATTTGACATTTAATAAAAAAATTTGAAAATTTTAAAACATTTATTTAAAAGTGAAGTGTAATAACATTGTTCAATCTTACTTTATATGTCAACTGACAATAACAACCAATAGTGTCCTGTTATTTAGAATATAGAATAAAATTTTTTATATATATTATTATCAGACTATTCTATTCTATAACTTTTTGTAGAATAAAAGTTTTACAGAAAATTTTCTTCCTCAATTTTTTTTTCAAAATTAAACAGATTTTATACTTATTACCTGTTTTTGTAAATACATAATATTGTTTTCATGTTACAAATATGTACACAAATTTTCGAAATAAATATCACTCGGGCATTACAAACTATATTGTTTCAAAACTAATTATCATTAATTTGATATTAAATTTTGATTAAACTTTGGATTAAAAGCACCTGTTTTCTCTCCATTTGATCCTTGTTTTTCATTTGCTTATAATCCGGCAAAGATTGTTTTTTAAATTTAGGTCTACATTGTAAAAAATTTAATAATTCTAATTTTGATTTAGATCTAAGATTTTTTTTGATTAAAAGATATTTAATGGTCATATTTAACCTAAGATATATGTATACATAATTGATTTAATTATTATAAAGTTAAATTGATTTAATTGTATAATGTAAAATTTATAGATATTCTTTTATGTATATTTACCGCACACAGAAATTTAAGTTTTTATAAGACAATTAGAATTTTTAAAATGAAATATTTGTTTGCAACTGTCAATTATATCTAGATATGCTATAAATTTGATTTTAAAGAAAGAGAATGAGCTCATCATGATTGTATATTCTTTTAAAATCATTAAATTCTTTAATTTTTTTAGAATTGTGAATATGATATCTTCCTTAGCGATAGAAGAAAATAAGGGTAATGTAATTAATAAAACAAGGTTTATGGAAGAATTTACTGGTTCTGAAATAATTATTCCTAAGATTAATTCAAAACCTGAAGATTATGAACAACTATTCGAAGGAAATGTTGATGATAATTTCAAAATAGGAATTCGCTTTACAAAAAAGAGTTTAAAGGTAAAATATTTTTTATAAAAAAATCAGTTATAACTAAATAAAAATTATAACTTATTATCATTTAAATTTATAATCAAACTTTAAAGTACCCTGTATTGAACGTTTTTTTTGGCTTTATGTCGCCTCCCCAAATAGTGCAGCAGTAGTTTCACATTATTGAAGAAGTCAATAAGAAACCCCGAAATTTCAAATTTCCACTATTTTCACTTTATAACCAGTGAAAATATACATAATTTTAAATTGTTCTTTTTCCAATTCAGCGAGTTAAGATTACTTCTCAAACCTAAATCATTGCATTAAATAGCTAATAATAAATAAATTTAATTAATTAAAAAATCCAGTTTTTACAAATTTGAGAATTGTATTAATTTACTAATTAATTGCGTTAAAAGTATAATTAACATCTGTTTATTTCAACGAGACAGATTTGTTACCTTTGTCAATAAACCGTTATATATTTAATAACCACTAAATGTTAGCAGAATCATTGTTAATTGGGGGTACAGCGAAAATGGGAAAGTTTTGATCTATGTATGGGAAATAATACTACATTAGATATTTTTACATTTTCAGCTTTTTTCCGACTTTTATTCATCCGATGTCATTATTGCTTCTCCTTTGGGACTAAGAATGGTAATAGGATCTCAAGGGGACAAAAAAAGAGATTTTGACTTTTTGGCTTCGCTAGAAATATTAATATTAGATCAGGCAGAAGTATTTTTAATGCAAGTAAGCACTTTATTTTAAGTTTATGTCAAGTTTATTTAACATAATTTAGGTATCAAGAAACATTAGATTAACGGCCTCGATTTTAATATCTTTTTATATTTATATTTTACAAATATTCTGAGTTACTGTATTAAATAATAAATATTGCTTTACAATATAAATAGAACCTAACTACTCAAGAATTTTAAACATAAATGGGGTTATATTTGATGTTTATTAAAGTAATGTTTAAAAAATTAATCTTAAAATAGGGAATAAATTTTTTCTTAAACTATACAATCATATTAATCAATTCTCACTTTGAAAATTCTTAGTTTTGTTGAGTTGAAAGTTATTACACATGCCTAATCATTGCATTTTTATTTTGTACAATTAGTAGCCACATAATTTCAAAGGGCCTTATGCAGTTTTAGTTATTTTAATTAACCAATAACTAATACTTTTAAATTGTTAGTTACTTTTAAAGTAACTAATAATTTATTAAATTTTTTTAGAATTGGGATCATTTGATGCTTATATTTGAGTTTTTACATCTTCAACCTAAAGAAAATCATGGCACTGATTTTTCAAGGATTCGTTCTTGGGCTTTAAATGGTTGGTCCAAGTTTTATAGGCAAACCCTAATTTTTTCGTCAATAATGAGTGCAGATCTGAATTGTCTCTTCAACAGGCATTGTTACAATTATGCAGGAAAAGTAAGAGTTTCAAATCCAGTGGATATTGGCAGTATTTCGCTTGTTGTAGTTCAATTGCCACATGTAAGTATTATTGTAATCGAAATTCATTGTGTGGAAATCATTGAAGTTTTGATCAATTTGTCTGACTGAATCGATTAAGAAGTTTATGTCTGCCTAAAATGCAAATCTGAAATCAATACTTGTCTATATTAAAATACCAACGTGTTTTTTCCCATTTATCCGTAATTATCATAAACCTTGCTTAAATATGTATGCACATTAGATATTTAGAAAAAAAAATAGTTTTCAGTGACATTTTTTTGTCTTATTTCTGGTGATTTTCAATTCGAATTTAAACCTTTCTTTAGTGCTTTGAAATAGTTGATATCGCTGAGCAGGATTGAGATTCTACAATATATTATCACTTTTATGAAGAACTTTTTGCAACAAAAATGAATTTGTCCAATATGAGACCCAATGTTTTCAAAATGCTGTATAGCTTGGATTGGTTTGCGCGGTATCGTGAAATGAACCATGGGAATTTTAGAGTTGAAGACAGGTTTGGGTTAGGTTTGGCTGGAAAACCAAATTATCAGTGCTGTTAAAGAACGTAAGTATTTGGGAGCAATTAATTGAAAAAGTCAAAAATTGGCGACATATATATGGATATGTACTCCTTTATGCATTCATGAAAAACTGCTGGAACTTTTTTGTAATTTTTTGCTCTATATTCTTTACAACCCTGATTTATAGCTTTTTATGTCTTTCGCTTTGTTAGAAATTTTCTTCGAGGAAAAAACGTTCTAAATTTATATATTTATTAAAATTCATTTGGATGAGTTTCATGCGAATAAATTTATAAGTTTTTAAGAATTATTATTTTTTAAATTGTTGGGCTAAGTTAATCAACAAAATGATCATTACATGACCAAATAAGTTAAAATTTTTCCTCTACTTAGAGAAATTCTGTTTTACATTTTATGCATAAAATGCTTTTACAAACATACGAACTTTTCGATAAATTCAATACTTAAAGTATTAAATATATTTTTCCTTTTCTTTTGCTGTTTTTTTGCATTATTTATTAACTAAAAAAAATGTGCTGTTTTTATAAATGAAATGATATCTTCATTGGATAAGTCGTAATATACAATAAAAGTTTTATGTTCTTAACAGAAAGGGGACAATTTTCATGTTTCGCTGTCTTCATATTCGGATGCCTATGAGCGTTAACCGCCAAATTAATTTATATTGTATAAAATTTAAGGAAGCTGCTATCGGCGCTTTATTTAATCTATTTCTAACTGAATATAAAATTATAATGAAAAGTTCGACATAGAAAAATTAGATTAAAAAATACATTTAAGTGAATTTTTTATATTCAATTTCGTCAAAAATAGTTTTAAGATTGTGTTCTTCTTGATAGGGATTAACCTAATTTTACAATCTTTTCTATTCCTAAAATAAAATAGGTATTGAATAACTGTACAGAAGAGTTGCCAGAAGCTAGTCGTTTATGCAAAAGTGAATATTTATGATTATTGTGATTGTTTTCGTGCTGATAAATTTTTTTACCCAAATCAGGTATTCCAGAAATTCAAAGCAGAGTCTGTGGTTGGTGCCTGCGACAATAGGTTTGAATTTTTCACGGAACGAGTTTTACTCCAATATAAAGAACCAAATTTAAGTGGAATATTAATTTATGTGCCTTCATATTTTGATTATGTTAGGATTCGAAATTATTTAAAAAGAGAAGAATATAGTTTTGTTCAAATTTGTGAATATTCAAAGGTAAGAAACAAATTAGAAGTTAAAAATTAAAAAAGTGTATGACAGTTGGATAGTGACAGTAAAATGGCACTTAGGCTTTGAATTGTTGTTTGATCGAGGTTAAAGCAAAATATACCAGTATCGGAAATTATTATATTTCTTATTCTTGAGAGTAGATCAGTCTTTGAACTATTAAAATTTAAATGCTAAAATTAAGCTGTCCACTTAAAACTTAACTTTAAAATTTTTTCTTTTATCATTCAAATATTTTTTTGCAACTAACAATTCAATTTTATTTTTCCGTCATTTAAAATTTATTAGGATAATAGAATAGCCAGGGCACGTGATAAATTTTTCCACAATGAAGCTCGATTCCTGCTCTATAGCGAAAGATTTCATTTTTTTAGAAGAATAAGATTAAAAGGTATTCGACATATAATTTTTTACCAATTGCCTGATTTTCCGCACTTTTACTCGGAGATTTGTAATTTAATGAAGGTAAGTGAGTAATTTTATTAAAAATTATCCTTTCATATATATATATATTTTAGTGTTGGAGTCAACTTCACGGAAATTTTTTCTGATTCAGTAATTTTTATAATTTGCCTTAAAAAAAAACATTTAAATAAATGCTGGTTATAAGAATAAATCCAGAAGTTATGTTATTTGAAGAGAATGATGATGATATCTTGATGTGGATTCAACGAAACTGGTGTCTTTAGACCAGAATCTGTCGAGTCTTAAGCTAGATCATCGCATATTGCTGCAGTCTCCATTCTAATGAACGGGTGGCCCGAAAGATTCATATTTTAAATTGGTTTTGCGATACTTCCTTTTTCACTAGGAGCATTTTAAATGATGCTGTTAAAACAAGATTTAAACTTGGATGTACCTCGAAAGCACATCCGAGTAAATTTCTATATATTGGATCGATACAGAAGACGACGGAGCAATAAAACATTTCCTTTGAAGCTAAAGGCATACATATTTCTCTGCTCAGTGGATTTGCTATATAGTTAAGATAATATAGGAAAACCTGAAATTTCAATCAGAAATTATTTTCTTTCCTTGTAAGTTGACTGACAAATTTTTCTGAAGCTGGAGTTCTGATGAAAGTAAACAATTGAAAGATCTAGAATTGAAAAAGATTTTTGAATAAAAATAGTAAACTTAAAAGGCGATAGAATACGACAGCAACCGTTTCAAAAGATGCAAGAATGAATCTTTCTCAAAAAAAATATAAGAAAAATGGATTAAAAAGCTTATCAAATAAAGCTTGTCAAGGACAGCACTGTTTAAACGTCATCTTGAAATATTGGAAAATATAAAAATTTTAAGGCAGAAGAGAAAATTGACAAATGATTTCTTAATTAAGTTTCTAAGCCCGATTTAAATACCAAATCTAAAGAAATTTAAATTCGATGGAAATGACCTGGAAAAATTTTATCAATGCATCTTTCAATTTTCAAAATTCAATAACAGTTATTACACATCAAAAAGTTTTCGGGCTCTGGTAGAATTTTCGAACATGACCTTTTAACTTAGATAGAAGTGATCTTTTTTCAGGGAGTTTTCCTCAGATATTGAGTTATTAAGATACAAAATGGTGAAAAGCGTGCTAAAAAATGATGAACGGTTTTGCGCGTTCTAATTTTCAGAATTAAAGCACCTTAAATCGCCACTAAACATTGTATGATAATAATTACCAATGATTATATTTATTTTCGTTCAATCGATTCATTTATGCTTTATTAAAAGTATTTTTCATTAAATTGAGTGTATATTAATTTTAAGTATTATTAAATTTCGTTTTTAAACAATATTTTAGGAAGAAAATCAAAACCCAAGATTAACCGGTGATTGCAATGCTTCGGTAACAAGTTTATATTGTCGATATGATATGCATCAGCTATCTGCAATTGTCACCACAGCAAGAGCTTCTAAAATGATGTCTTCTGATAAAACAGTACACATGTTCACGACGGGATGATCGAAATGGGAAATGACAAAATAAATGCGATTCATAATTAAAGGAATATTTTAGAAAACATTTTTAGAATTATAAAGTCTGAATTTATTTGTGCATGGAATATTAGATTGAAATCAGTCATACATGATGACAATATGAATTGTGATTTTGAGTTCTTTGAAAACATTAAAGTATAAAAGTGGGTATTTTAAACAATATTATTTTAGTAATTGGTCCTACGGTCTCCAAGTTTTTCCTTTCAAAATGGATAATTTTATAAATAATTTGTTAATACGAAAATATTGCCTAAAAAGTGATAAGAAGTTATAAAATAGGTTCTTGGGAAGTGAGAACAACAGTTAATATTACTTCAAGAAACTCCAATAACTTGAAATCTTTATTACGATTCAGAGGAAACAAGGTTTAAAAGGCATTAACCTTTTTTCTTGCAACTTTGCAAGTTTCATTTCATTTTGAAAAAGAAGCAAATGAGTATTTATATTTTGACGAACTTTTTAAATAATTTCTTTTGCTACGTCATCGTAAAATATCTAACATTTATTGTCATTTTTTTGAACCAGATCGATATTTTAGATCTTACTATAGGTTTGTTCTTACTCTCACCGTAAAAATACATTTTTTAATAATCTAAATGTTACTAGTACTTTTTTTTTACAGAAGTTAAAATTCGATTCATCAAATAATATTGAATGAAAAGCATAACACGAAAATCTGTTTTCGTATGTCAGATATTAACTCGAGACCTCAGAATTTTTAAAAAAGTATAGACTATAATAATTTAGTAATTATTAATTTATACTTCTTTAATTTCACATGTCACATAATTGATATTCGAAAACTATCGGCCATTTTGCAGATCTTTTAATCCAACATTTAAAATATTTAAATCTAGTTTTCCGATTCTACCCCCTGCGAACTCAGTTACCGTGCGGTTGCAAATGGAGGTTCTCTCACCAAAAAAAGAGACATTTCACTCGGAAGTTCAATCGTGGCTGTGGCGCGTGCAAAAGCTTAAGACCTTCATCGGCGGCATCATCAATCCCGGATTTAACGCACGGTCGCGAAGCGAAAACCCAGCAGGACGAGATCTACCATTAGGTTTTGACACTGGTTAAAGCTGTTGGCGGTCAAATTCGAAGCGTCAGCTACGAAACGGAACTGCCCGTTTTCTTCAACCGGGTGATCGTATTCTACTATGAACAAGGTCCATTCAGCCTGTCACCCGCTTCACGGCTCACCGTGCTCCCCTACCTGAAGATCATCGTGAGAACATTCCACATTACGATGTCGACGTTGATATCTGCAAGCGACTTCTCCGCGCGGACAAACGTGACTCGGAGTCCACAGGCGTTTGCAAGGCGTAGAAACCGACTCTTAATAGATCGGTGGAACCCTCATAGAAGTTGGCCCTTTTAAGTATCTTGCTGCGCCTGAAAATATTCTGAAAAAAGGATCCGTCGTTGACTTTTAATAAATAGAGCGAACGCATTCTCGCACCCGAGCAAGATCCCGTGACGTGAACATCGGGTTTCGCCTTAGGGAAATGCAGGTCGTATTTGCGAGAGCCTGGCGCAATCTCGTCGCGAATCGCGAATGCTTCCCCACCCTGGGGGACTCGGGATCAGAGAGAGAAATTTGATTGCCTCAGCTTTTCCCGGTGAAGCTTTTTCGATTTCATCGAAGTTCGCGCCATTGTTCTGCATCTACCTGTATCGGTTCAAAGAAAACGTGACGTAAATAAGTATATTTTTTCCTCCATTTCTGAATACCGTTAAAGATTGTGATCAACCACAGCGATGATTTTTTTCGAGTTTTTCGCAAAAATTAAAGAAGCAGAAGTTTGGTTTCTCCGCAAATCAGTTTAATTTCAAACTTATTTCACTTTTTATTGTTGGGATTCAAATACGATTTTGCTATCTTCGGCACGGTTGACGCTCAGAACGCGGTGCACTCTCGACGCCGACCGTAAACCGCAACAGATTTCCGAAGCACTTCCGCCCGCGCGAAGGAAGTCGCTTCCCCGCAAAAGCCACTTTGCGCTGCCACCTGGATCGCGACGTCCGCGCTCGCTTCGGACAAGAACGAAGGGGGCGGCGAAAAGAGAAGGGGCAGGAGGGGAAGATCGCCGGCTCGGTCGAAGCCTCGAGTCCGACGCCGCAACCAGTCGCTGCGCTCGTGGGTCCGGCGTCGTTCTGCATTTCGCCCGACTGCCTTCGTTGGACATTCGATTCCATCACGGTAAAGATTTTGCTTTCTATTCCACTTTCACTTTCGCTTTCACGTAACGTAAACTGCAACGCCGGAGTTGGTTTTATTTGCATTCCACTTTTATTTACGTTCAAAAGATCCAAGTCGGTGAACTTTTGCAAGCAAGGAGCAATTCCCGTTGATTGCGAACGCAAAGGCCAAAACTTGGTTGAAAAACGGGATCGGTTGCGTTTCCCAAATATTTTTAAAAGCGCGTCGGGAAAGGGAATCGCTGATTAAAAGCAGTCATGCGCAAAAAACCGATCATCGGCAGCAAACGGAAGCTTCCGGAGCCAGGTCACTCTCATTTCTTCCGGAAGTTAAGGATCTTCCGAGTCCATTGCGGACGGAGCTAACCTGCAAAAACACCTTTAAAAGGCTTTCCACCGGACTCCGATAACTAAATTCCTTTCGCTGAGGCGCTGGGACTGCGCATCCCTCTAACTCGAAATTATCTTTTGAGGAAAAATCTATCTGCGTGTAAAGGACCCGGAGTACCTCTGTGACGTAACATCTCAACTTCCGGTTACATCTCAAACTCTGCTATGATTATATGCTATACATCTCAACTCTGCTATAACTCTGCTGTGACTGAAATTTTCTTTTTAAAAGTTGCTCCTTGCGCCTTTTGTAAAACTTAGTTATCCGTTCGGTAAAAAGCGTAAATTATTTAAAGCGATCGGAAATAAATTCCTCATTAAAGTGGGACCTTGGCATTCGAGACTCATTTCTGCGTTGTGCCACTTAATTGTTCAACGAGACATATTTTTAGGTTTGGGTTGCGAAGCATCAAATCAGTTTTCAACCATTGAGCTGATCCTTCTTGAGCCACGAACCGGTTCCTTTTGAGAAGAAACGTGCATCAACAGGTCGAATGCTTACCATATCCAATCTGTCTGCGAAAGTCGTGGTGCCGAAAGTAAACCCCATTTAAAAAATGGCATTGCGAACTAAAAACGATGTTACAGCCGCTAAAATGTGACAAGTTCAAGAACCTAATAAGAGAAGGTTAACGTACCGTTCGTCAAGAAAACCTGACATTTTGTGTTCCGTTCCAATTTAGCCTCGACTTGTCATCATGATGCGGCTAACTTAATTCTAGCTGAGACAGTTTCAATTTTCAGGATC
>JAOWBB010007073.1:0-13067 GCA_028565995.1 Ricinus marginatus
GGGGGAAGAACACGTCCTTTTTTAAAATGCCGCCGCTGTTGCTGTGGTCCCGCGACGCATCATCTACAATCCCAGCTTTTTCCGCATAACAAAGGGTAATTTATTTCCGGCACCGTCATGAATTATTTAAGGCGTAATTGAATAATTTTTTTTGGAAAAATCCAAGTCCCGGTTGTGATGGGAGGAAAACGCCGCCAATTGCGGATTAACAATGTTCAAATTTAGACTGCAACTCCGCAGGAAAACTGCGGATGATCCCCCCCCCCCCGAGGAAAGCACGCAAAAAAGCCCTTCTTGGCCACCGCAGCAGCAATCCTTTTGATGGACTGTATCACCCTTGGATCGCCCAAGGAATCAAGGGGAGCAACTGCCATGCGGGAGGACCCCCGAAAGGTAAATGGCAAAATGGGCTTAACCTTTCGCGAAAGGTTCGATTTTCACCTCTCCTCTCCCTGCGTCGTAATTTTCATTTTTCGCGAAGAAAAAAAAAGGTTTCTAAAAATTATAAAACGAGATTTTCATTCCATTTCGATCTTCCCGCTTCCCCCGTGTATAATAACGGTTATTACGCCTTTCTCTGGGCAAATTTACCGGCGCCGAATGGGGAATTTAAATTTTTAAAACTGCTTTGAATTGGGGTTAACTGCGGTTTAATTTTTTTTTAAGGGATGAAAACGGAAGGAATATTCGATTACCGTCAAGCGCCACGTAAGAAAGCTCCCTTTTAATCTGCATTGTCCGTGCTCGGGTATTTTCTCCGGAGGAGCGTCCCCCCCCCAGGTTCGAGCCTTCCCTCCGGGGCCTCCGAGACGACGCCGTCCGACAGAAATTTGCGAGCGGAATGCCGCATATTCTTCCGCTTCAGAACTGCTCCGGGAGTTCGCGCATTATCCGAAACCGATATCGAATAATTCCTTCCTTCCCACGTAACCGGCATCGAAGCAATCGAGTGTCGTAAATGGGCTTTTCGCGTCGGCGTCGTCGCGAAAGGGCTTCGCCCGCTTTCCGGGGGGGTGGAAAAAGGCCCCGCGAATCTGGAACAATCGCACGATCGGTTTTTTTTCGGAAAAAGGGAAAAATGCCGCTCTGGAGCCTCCCTGGAAAATTTCCAGTGCTTTCGCGGGTGACTATCGGTCGGAGGGAAACGGAAGGAAGATGATTTATGGCAATTCGTAGCCGCGGACGGGAAAACCAATTTGGCTTTGGAAAAAAGGGAAATATGGCCGCGTTTAAAATTATCCAGCAAAATAATTTAAAAGGCATTTATTATTTATATTGAGGTTAAGCCAGCATTTTTTTTTTCTTTGCCTTTTACTGCTTACTCGAGCACTTTTTCCGAAACCTAAGATGAAGCCGTCGGACCGCGTCCACGCAAATTTTGCCTCGGTCTTTGCTGGCCCGTTCGCCTCCCTGCGTGCCGGCAGCAAACTGATGGAGAGCCCGACGCTGTGCGAGCGATAATTTAGTTAAGCCCCAACGGGTGCCAAAATCTTTGAGAACCAACGTTGGCATCAGCAATTTATCCGGCTTAAGGGCTCCGGCAGCGGTTGACGGATCGGGGATTGCCCTGCGGCAAAATTTCAATATATCCAACAATAAAAATGAATGAATTTATCTTTGAAATGAAAACGGTAAATAATGCGAAGGCCTCGGGTGAAAAATAAAAAAAATTCAAACTCCGTTGAAATGCCGGAGAAAAATTACACCCCCTACGCCCCCCCCGAAACAATCAATACTAAGATATTAAGCATCCAATCACTTTTCTTAAGCGTTAGATTTTTTCCAGTGCCAAGTCGTTATTCAAAACTAGGGTTTTCCTTTTTTTTTTTTTTTTTTTGAAAATTCCAGCAGTTCAGGCGATCAGCAGAATAACTTCAGATCTCCCTCCTAATGCACAACCTGGGAGAAAAGAAAATGATAATCGGGTTAAGAGACCCGGAAAATTTGCCTTTTCCGGAATCATAATGAACGCGATTAACGAAACACCATTTCGGAAGAGTGCAAGCCAACCTTTTTCCCTCGTTCGGGAAAATTCTTAGCCGCAGTTTTTTTCGGAAAGAAAATTCGGGAGACGAATGCACAGGGCATCAGGGCATGTTTAACGGGATTCGGGAAAGCGAGACGGCAGCACAAGAAAATCTTCGGCGATTTCCAAGCCCGGGAAACCCTCTCTTTCTCTTTTCTTTTTGTCCAACCGACTTTTACCCGATGGAAAATCGAGGCACCCGGCGGAGCGGGACGCAGCGTACGCAAAACGGGAAATTCGAAAATTCGGCAGGTTTGTGATTTGGAATTTCCACGTAAAACAAAACCAGACTCTGGAAATGTACGTGACCCGATACATAATGACGTTCGGCAAATATTTCGCACATGTAATAATACGAGGAAAAGAAAATTTCCCCCCCCCATGCTCCGGCAGATAATTTCGTTTTTCCTCGTCGGCAGCGACGTACCTTTTCCAATGGATGAGCATGAGCCGGAGGTTAACGCAAGCAATGATTCCTCTTGCGGGGGATGTTTTTCTGCATCCCGGGAAGAAGAAAAATGGAGAATTAAAAATTTCTGAAAGCCCTCGCCGAATATAAAATTAGATTCTGTCCGTATTTTACGATCAGATAAATTTATTACATTCTACAGATAAGAAAAAAAAAAAAAAAAAAAGTTAAGTTTAACCGCAGGAAACAATGTGCGGAGCCTTTCGAATTTTGCCTGTGATGTTAGGAAAAAAAAAAAATTCAACTATTATATCATTCTTTAATGTTTAAATTAAAATTCACGGGCATAAAAATATCTAAAAGGTTTCCCATTTTTATTCGTAAAATTTTCCGGAAAGTTTTGCCGAAGCATGTAAAAACTAATTTTTCAATTTATTAACGCGGAAAAGCTCCCGCAATAACAACAAAGGGAAGTGAAGCCAAACATCGACTGGAAGCAAGACTGGAGCGGAACAGAGCTGAGCTTCCATTAGGGGCTCTTGACTCGGTATCGAAAAAAAAAAAAAAAAAATTCGCTCTTCCAGAGCTTTATCCCACCTCCTTCCACGTTGAAATAATTGGGAAGCCGACACTTCCGGATCCGGCAGATATTCGTTTCTTACCCCCAATCGGTGATTTAATTATCGACGGGGGTAGTTTTTGACCGACCCTCCAGCAGCCTCCCCACCCCCTCCCTGCGTTCGGACATCGGCCGATCCTCCCGCCGCCAGTTTCCCGGGTTCCTTCCCAACCTGCACAGCGCACCTCCGGCGCGGCTGCTCTCCCAGACGGGGAATCGCCTTCGACCGAGCACCAAATTACGGCATTAACTTGTTACGCTCCGGGAAGGGCTTCGCTAATTAACCCGAGAACAAGAAACGGGATTAATTAATACTTTTTTGAACCTCTCCGACATAAAACCGCAGACGAAGTGCCAAAGGACGGGACGAAGCGGATTTCCAGTTTTTCCGAGGCGATTCTCCAGAACGGAGCTCCGGTAAAAGGGCTTTAAACCGAAAAACTTTATCTGCTTCTAATTAAATAGCTTTTCTCATACTGCGGGGTCTTACGGGCGAGCGAAAGACTAATGCAATTACAAGCTACAGTATTGGTAATTGCTCAGATGCTGAAGATTGAAAGAAAACAACCCCTCCCGTCGATGGGCAAGGGGATGTTATTGGAAGTTCGACGAAAATCCAATTCCGCGTCAGGTTCCTTAATTGAAGCTGTAAGGACTCGGGGAAAAAAATCCTCCACCCATTAAACGTTTCTGGCGCGATCGAAAAGTGCCCCGACGAACGTGCCGCATACATGCGTGGAGCTCAGGGGCGCGTTCCGGATTGCCCCGCAGCAGCCTTACCCTTAAGCAATGCCCGGAAATTCGGAGCGGATGTAAAATTTTGACGATCCAGGGAGCCGATCTCTCGAGATCTTCGATCTGGAGGGAAATTCCGCCGAGCACCATGCAGTTGATTTGCCCCCGGAGATTAAACTCAACTCATCTAATGAGATTTTCCTGTTCCGCGGCGTATTCTGCTTCGGTCTTCGAGCGAACCTTAAACGCGAATAATCCCCGATCATCCATTGCTAATCCTTGACCCCCCCGGGGGGGGGGGGGGGGGAGAGGCGAATCCGAAAAAATTTTTCATTTCCTTTCGGTGCTTCAGATCTCGTTTAATGACGAAATCCAAAATAATTATCATTTGAACACCGAATGAATTACTTTTGCTCGGCGGCTTAAATAAGATTCCCATAAGCTTCCATTTCATTTGAGCTGCAATGTTCGAAAAAATCAGCAGTTACTGGGACGCTCGGCGTCCCGCACGTCGCCCGCTTGTGACGCCTTGCAACTGGGTTTCCACGTGGACATAAATCGATTTTTTTTTTTTAAAATGTCGGACGGTGCAGTAATGGGAGAAGTTACCGACAACCGGGGGGAAATAAGGAATAACTTTTTATTTGATCCAAGAATGAAAATTTGCGGCGATCTCTAATGGTAGCGCGATATCCTTTATGCGAAATAAATATCGGGAAATTTTTTTTAAATTTTCCAATTAAAGCAATAATTCAGTCGGCGAAACAAAACGAATTGGAAATGCTTGCTTTGATGCGACAGGTATTGAAGATGTTTCCTTCACCGAATGTATTTTCAGTAAAATTGAAATACCGACACCGATGTATAAAATTCATAAAATTGGCTATTAAAATATAATTTTTTTTTATTATCCGTTAAAGTGTGAAATTAATTTTGTGGGAAAATTATTCAAATCCTTTTAATACACGTCTGTGTACTTAAAATCCTTACAGATTAAAATGGTATATATTTAGCGCGTGTAAAACTGATATTTAGCGTGTGATTATACTTCACAATTTACTGGTTGATAAAATCCATGTAATGATATATATATATATATATAATAAATGAAGGATGTTTACGTATGTAATTTTAGATACGTGTTTCGTTGCGAAAAAGTATTTACTGTTCGATTTTTCCAGTAAAAGAAGTGCGGCCGAATATGCATTTCATTAGAGCGTTTATATAATTGGAGAAAATTTGTAAATTTCCTGCATTTCTCGGTTAGTAGAGATTTCAGTTATAAGGAGAGGGTGCACTGCAGAGTCGTTTGGATGTAACGGATAAATCAACGAAATTGAGTTAATAATCGTTCCAGACCTTAAAGCTCGCTGTTGAGAGAGTGAAAATTTTCAATTTAACCGAAATAATCGCGAGAGGAGCTTTTGCAGCGTGCACCGGTCTGGAATGGAAATTTCTCAAGCGATCCGGGAAATCCCCGATGATTTCCAGCAGAAAAAGAAAAAATTGTTCTCCCCCCCCCCCCGGAAACCGAAAGGAATCCAAATTAATTTTTTCCACCCCGCCCCGAGAGCGACCCGAATCGCTTGCGCCAAAATCGAAATTCCGTTGAGGGTGGAAACTTCCCCGAGTTCGGACCGAAGGCGAAAGCCGAGGGCGAATCCGCGCTAAGCAGCGATCGCGGAGGGGAGGGGGGGGGGCGGACGAGGATTTTGTCGTGGAAGGAGATCTTCAGCGGAAACCGTCGGGATCGGCAAGGCACCCTCGTCCGACCCGGCGGAGTGGGAGGAAGGAAAATCCACCTTCCGGCTGGATTTTGCTGCTGACGCCGATCTGCGGGAGCCCGTTTTTCATTCGCCGTTTAATATTCCCGCCCTGAAACCGGGAGCGCCTGCAATCGCCGCCAACTTTTTCCCATGTTTCGGCGGCCGTCAGCCGCCGCCATCCGACAGCGGCCCCGGTTCTTCCCTTCTTTTCCGCCGGATCGATTCCCCCCAGATGTCCGTTCCCGAACGACGAGCACGGACAATAGCCAAGCGGGAAAAACAAAATGGAAATTTTTCAAAAAAAAAAAAATGAAAAAGATTATTCGCGAAACAAATGAAAAGTTTTAACAAAGATTTATGGTGTCCTTTATGTCCGGATGACAGTCGAAGCTGTTCATTTTCATTGGAAAGCTAAAATTAATGCTTGACATTAACATAAAAAGCTTCTCCCCCCGGTCCATTTATAACCAAGAATATTGCTCCAGACTTGAAAGTTAGTTTTCCAGAGTTTATCTTCAATATTTACTTCCACGACTGCGTGAACAAAGCGGAAATTGAACGAGAACCTTCCGGCTCTCATCCTTCTCCAAAAATCATGATCTCCCCGGCGTGTAAACAAAGGTTTTTGATAATCTCTCTCATTGTGCGCCATCATGTATTATTTGGGACAGCTTTGCTTTCGAATTATGGCGCCTCATTAAACACTTTTCATATACTGTTCCCGACATTTGCACCATTGTCCCCTTTGTTTGAACAATTCGCGGGGCGAAGCAGGCAAATTGCTCACGTCTTTCCCATTGTCCATTTCGACGGTTTCCCTCAGGATGAATCCCGATTGCAGGACATCCGTCCGTGCCTCGTTTTCCGGCTTCCGCGCTCAGAATTACCCCCGCCGGAGAAGCTGATTTCCTCACTCCTCCCTCCGTTTTTCCCGCGGGAACCTTCCGGAGCTGGAAAACGGTCCGGGTTCCTCGAGCGAGCAGCACGCGACCTGCATCGAATGCCGAACACTCTCGCTCCGGCAGCGTTCGGGAGACTCTCCGGAAACGTTACAGAATGGAATTTCGGTTTAAAACCGCTGGAGCGCCGCTAAAAGTACAAGCACCGACTAAAATTATTTATATAAAACACGGCATATTTGAAATTCAATCATCTTTCCAAACTAAACACACGGGTTCATTACCCGCCGGTAAACAACATTATCTAACTATATAGCTGTTATCATTATCATGAATTGTCGACTTTCCCACCGTAAGAAAGTTTTAACAACGAACCCTCTACCGTACATGTAATATTATCGGGCGGAGATTTACATAAATATCGTTCAAAACTTTTTTATTTCAATGATCCTTTTCCTAAGGTTAATTGGCTTAAGAAGTTTGGGTTGAAAATTAATCAGAAAAGGCTTTTAGTGACCTCCCGAAGGCGCCCGCGCCCGTCCCAGGACGCCTCATTCTTCCGAATGAAGTTTTTAAACTAACTTTTAAAATTCCTCAAAGTTTCAAATCAAGTCTCAATTCCTCAAGTTTCAATTCAAAAGTTTAGGTCCCATCTTCATAATCCTGATTCTTATTTAAATTTCTTAATTTCGAGCAAAATCCCATCGCAGATTTTCCAGCGTGGGGCCCTCGCGGACCGGAAACTGCAGATGATAAGTTCGCCATTCAAAATTTCCGCCCCGTCCGATGCCGGGCGTCTGCCTGCGTTTCCGCGACCGCAAATTAAACGTTTCGCGCCGCTGATGAGTTGCCGAGCCACTCCACGGAAGGGAGCCGCGGAAGCGTTCGCGAACGCCAAAATTAAACGTTCGCCTTGCGGCTTCCATGCGCGAGCACTGATTTCGCATCACCGCGGGGATCGGACTCCGCGGTTTTTGTCCCCTGGGGAAAGCCCGGCAGCGGAGCAATAAAAATTATTAATAATTGCGATGTTGATGGGATTTTGGAAGATCGTCAACCAACCCGCGACTCTTACCGGCGGAAAATTGCGGCGTTCGCCTCTCGTGGCAAGCGGAAATCCGTCAAAATCCCTCGGTCAAACGTCGGTTCCGAAGAACGCGAACGAATCTGTTTGTCGACGCAGATTTTGCCCCGGATCCTCGACGGGCCGATCGGGTGCTCGACGGGAAACGAGCACTTCGAGCCGTTTCCTTCGGAACATTTTCCCTTCCCGCTGCCGTTCGATAAATTACATACAAAACGGCAGCGCAAAATCCCGCAGTAAATCTCGCTGCGGCTTACGGCGGATCTTACGCGACTTCGTGCCTTAATTCACAATCACACAAAAACCGAATTAGCGGGGCTAAATAAATTATTGCAACCGAAGACTTAATTTAAAAGGAGAGTCAAAAAAGTCCGCAGCCAACGGGGGCCGGGTTTTAAATTTTCGGCCTTTTCGAAAAAGGGAAATGTGGGCAGAAATTCCGCGGCCTCCGTCGTTTCAAAACCCCACCGCAGGAAAAATAAATCCGGCGGCCCGCGAATTATTTTACCAAATGGAGGCCCCGATTAATTTCCCCTGTTTCGGGCTGGAAGAATTCAAGTTTCTCGACCTGGTTCGGCCCGTTCGAACGTTCAACCTTTTCTTGTTCTCCCCGGTTCGCTCGGAGCAGCCCGCGTGGAGCCCCTCGAGGAGGTTTTCTCCTCAAGTTCCTTCGTCGGCGATAAAAAGAAAAATTTTTCCGATTAAAAAAGGAAGCGAACGCTTTCGGGACTCGAGGAGCCGAAAATGGAGGAAGACTCCAATCTTGTCCGGGCATCGTCGATCTAATCCCAAAAGCTGGCTCCATTTTGAGGGCAAGAAAAATGGGAAGCCACCCCGTAAGAGGAGAGCAAAAAGGCTTCGCTTTTCCGCTCTCGTTTCCGGGGCGAAGCAATATCCTGCCCGCGGTAAAACCCGAAATCTCAATTTCAGACGTGATTCTTCATTTTTCCAACCCCCCCCCCTTTTCGACCCCCTCGGTTTCCCCGAGCATCAGTGGATTTTTTTGAAGTGCCTGCGTCCCGCGGTTCCGGATGGGCTTCGACACTCGAATATAAAGGATTTCAGCGCCGAAGCGAAAAAGCTCCCGATCCTCCATTCCGGAAGGGGTACCTGCGCCAAAAGGGGTGAGGGATCTCTCCCGGCCGGCAAAACGTGCTCAGGTTCCGACGGTTCTGAGCGATGCTGGATCGCGAAAAGAGCAGAGGAAGGGCACCAAACGAAATGTTGAAAACTTCAATTCGCCGGCAGGAACAGACGCGATTACTGGAAAAAAAGGAAAGCTCTCCAGTAAGCCCTCAACACGGTGCCCGTATCTGCTCCAGAATGATACGTATTAAAATCACCCGAGTGAAGATCCCATTGCAGGGGAAGGGACTCGGCTGGAAAATGAACTGTTTTCATTATTTCTAACTCACTTGTTGAGCGCCGGAGAAAGGTTTATTTTTAGGTTATGTTTCCATTTTACATAAGAAAAATCCCGACATTATTTCGCCCCGTGGAAAATATCTAATTTTTGCCCGCGCAGTACAATTATTCGGCTGCCCCGGCGGGGGGGGGGGGGGCATGTCTCGACTTTTTCACTAGTAACGCTTTTAAAAGTAACCGAGCACTGCGAACATCCGCGCCTGCTTGTGCAGTCTGAACGCGTTCGCAGCCGGACGGTCGGAGCGCTTCGAAAAAGAAAGAGGCGACAGCTCCAGCGGCTGGAGCTACAACGCAATTTCGCAAGGCGTTAAAGGATCACGTAGCGAAACGCGTGACAGTGCGACGCTCCGACAGAAAACGTGTGGGGCCGCGGCCCGAAGCGAAGGCAGAGGAAAGCATCTTATTCATACAGTAATTTTCCTCAAAGCGATTTATTCAAAATGGAATGCGACGACCGTAAAAGAAAAACGCCATCGTCGGCGAAGTTGCTTGTTAAGCGGAGGGGGCTCAGTTAAACGCGGTGCGCGGGGCGTCGCGTCGAAGGCTCGGAAAAGGAGTTTTCCGGGGGGAAAGGCGGCCCCGGCGATGCCTTTTCCTCGGCCTCCTTTGCTCCGCCACCGATAACAATTAAAACTGCCATTGGGAATTTTGCGAAATCCTCCACTTGAAACCACTTCAAACGTGCCTCGTCTTCAAAATGGCTTTCTTCGGGTCCTCCGAAACCGGCGAATAATGAGGGTTCACGTCATTTACTTTCCTCCGGGATCTCCGGTTGCGTGACCGTAGCGATTTTGCGGCGGGATGCATTACTTTGATGCAGCATCCGCAGCAACTCGCGGAGAGATCCCGGAGGATCGCCGCCTTCTCCGGGACCTGCATCCGAGCAGCGTTTGAAAACGCGAATAACTTTTTCAAATCGGGACGGCTGCAGAAGTTAGCCGAGAGCTAACGCATTAAAGACGCTGTCGGATGGTGATTTTCGCTCCGGCCCGGGAAGAAAGGGAACGAATTCCGATACTTTTGCCGGTATTGATCTAACGCCCGAAGTTAACTATTGTTTGACAATCCTTTAAAGAAAAGAAAGGGAAAGAAATAAAAAAACCCGCCTTCATGTGTAGCACGATGAAAAGTTTCCCTTATAGCTGAAACCCAAAATGATTCATATTTATATTGCGTTTTTAACGTGGTGTCCGCATGGGGTTGCGACTGTTTTGTGCCCCCCCCCCGAAGGGAAGAAGACGAGCCAATTGCCGTAGAATAAAATCATGAAAAATTTTTTAAACGAAAATCTGTCCCAGCCCGGTTCACGTTCTTATACCATTTGGGAACCATAAAATTTTTTGGTCCTTTCGATATTTTTCGCCCAAGCAAATAAAATGCGATCGAGGAGCGTTCGTAAATTATCGGGCGAAGGAACATTTTTAAACAATTAAAATCCATTTTTACGTTTTCCCCTTTCGACATTTCATATTCAGCATAACAAACGAAATAAATTAACAGTAAACGAAACGCTCTTTTAATAATTTGCCCGCGACGTCTCTTGAAAATGTTTTGCAATGCGGAATAATTGACGTTCAAACGGTTGTAAGGGGATCCGGTTAAAGCGACATTCGCGAAGCGTTCGAACAATCTAAATTTTTCACAGATAATTATAATGCGATCCGGTTAGCCGGCCGGTCGAGAAGGCAGTCCTACCCAACGTTTGGGGGATGTTTCGAAAGCGAATATCTTTTCGAAGGTGCCCTTCCCCTTCCGGCCCCTTCCGGAATTTCCGGAGGAGCATCCGAAAATTTCCAGAATTTTTTTTTTCCCCGTGGAACGAATGATGAAATTCCTTTCGTCGCTTTCAGGTTCTGCGATAGATAAAAATAACACAGAAGAGGAAAATTAGATGGACGCGGGGGGCAAAAAAAAAAAGAAAAATGTGGTTTATTAGAATTTATATGCTCATATGAATTTTTTCGTTCCCAGATAAAAAGGGGAAGGTTGAAGTTCTTCGCCCTCCGGGGAACTACTCATTTGCAAAATCCTGTAGGTGACAATGAAGTTTAATTTCAATCCCTTTTTCCCCGCTTTCCTTTCCCCTGTTGGGAAGGCCGAGAGGGTTTTGAAACACTGGGAAAAGGGGAATAATTTTCGCCGTGGCGCGGGGCCTTCCGGCCCCCAAAATCTCTTGCCCGGGTTGCCCTCCGCCAGGCGTCAGATAAGCCGGAGAGCGCCTGAACGAAAAGCTTCCACCCGCAAACCCTTGCAGGTTCTTATCCGAACCGACTTTTCCCGCTGTCTCCTCGCCCCGGGCCCTTCCCATAAATTTCCCGCAGAAGATTCAATACCCCGCATATCTCGAAGCGGGGGTTATTTTGCATCATCCCCGGATGAGAGGATCTTCAAGTACCTGGCCGGAGTCCCGACCGCAAAAAGGATCAACTTTTCATTCCGTTCGGATTAGGGAATGGAAAAAAAAAAAAAAAAAATGGGGGTGAAATATTTCGGAGGCTTTCACTGCGATCGATTCTTGTCTTCCTTTTTCCTTCCGCGGAAAAAAAGAAAGAAAAATCGGATTTTTTTTCCCCTGTCCGCTGCATCAGGAATGGATGTAACGGGGGAAATTCGCTTTCCCGCAATCGGGAAAAGCAGTTTTTCCTTTACTTCCCGCGAGTTATCCCTCGGCGGATGAAGCGGGCGGACTGCTGAGAGCCAGGGGATGCGAAAGTTAAGCTTTCGGTTCCCGTTTCGGGGACTTCCCCGTGCCGAAGCTAAAATAGGACTTCTCCCCTTTGTCGGCCGGGATAATTCTTTGGTTTCTTATTCCATCCCTCGGTGAGCGGAACGAAAAATGCACCCCCCCAAGGGACGGAGACGGCAGCGACTCTGGAATGCACTTGAAAGCGTAGCAAGTTCAGGTGAACCGGAAAAAACTTGGGTTGATCTAGTTCCACGCTGCCACAAATCGAACGGTCAATCAAGCGCCAGAGAGAAGGAAAAAACCTCCGGCAGTGCTTGCTTTTTTTCAAAATTTTTAATTTTTTCCCTTTTCCTTTTATTTTGTCTGCTGAATTTGAAAGAAGCGAAATATATTCCCTTTTTTTCGTAAGACTCTAAGATAACTCCTTGGAAAAAAAAAAAAAAAAAGTTTACTTAATCTCCCCTTTTGCAGCATCCCTCCTCTTCATCTCTCTCTCTCTCTGTTTCAATGGGAATTTTAGAAAAGTTAAAAGCCAGTTTAATATTCCAAAAAGAGAATTTCCATTCCTCCTGCCGCCCACCCCTATCTGTAGGGCGAATTGTTAAAAATAAAATGAAGTTCATTAGGATTAATATGGAGGAAGAAAAGGGAGGGAAAATAAAAACCTCGTGAAATACTCAAAGCATGAGGGAATTACCGCAATGTGGAAACAAAAAAAAAAAAAAATGTAAATCCATCCCTGTTACTTTCTGCGGTGCTGAAAAATAAAGTTCCTCCCGTTCCCAGCACCTGAAGTTTACCCGTTCGAACCTGAACGCGTCGGGATGCTTCCGCGTTTGTGATCGGAGCCCCAGCCCGTTCCAGTCGGTCCGGCGCTGCGCCGCAGCGGAACGAAAAAAACGTTCGGTCTCCCTCGCAGTTTGTCCGGCGTCGGTTCAGGCTGGACGCTTTTAACGCGCGGAAAAAAAACGAAAAAATCCACGAATCCGGCGTTCGTTTCCAGAGGTTGCGGTCACCGGCAGATATTTCACCTTCCATTCGCCAATAAAGATATGGGTAAATTCGAAATCCCGAAAAACTGCAAATGAATCAAATCTTGCATTTACAAACGAAAATACAGGTTCGCTGGACCGCTTTACACGGGTCCAAATCCTTTTTCGAAAATTGCCTTCTCGCGTGATATATGACGGTACACGCAATGATCATTTACCTCGGTGTTCACATGGCCATTGTTCAAAATGACAGATTGCAAAATATTCCCTGGACTTCCTCCAGCAGCGGCTCTCAGTGCCTCCATTTCAATAAATAATATCCCAATCGGCAAGCGTTTTTATCCGGCGGGAAACCGAAAGCGATGGAGCGCTCTTTGGGGGGGGGGGGGGGGGGGGGGGGGGGGGGGGGGGGGGGGGGGGGGGGGG
>JAOWBB010007074.1:0-13013 GCA_028565995.1 Ricinus marginatus
CTAACAGGACACTGTGTGTGGACAGCTCTCTAAAAGGGTCTGGCAGCACTTCTATTGTGACCCCCTGTGTCACTAGATATGCTAAATGCTGCTTATGACATTATGAAAACGTGCAAGCTGGCTGCAGTCACACCAGGTCAGTATTAGGACAAAAGGTTTCTAAGCAAAAAATGCTATTGATGGAACCAAACATTTATGATTTCTCCATTTACGTAATAATTTTGTAAAATCGCATTGCAATTCAAAGCTTGGCTTGCAGCAAAACAACAGCAAACCCTAAACAGCAGATAATTAAGCACTTGTTAGACGTAAATAATTCGGCCTGCAGTCAGATGTCTATTAAACAAATTGGATAAATCCCGTTTTCTTAATTGTGCTCAAAGAAGCACTGCAACATTATTGATAACTCTTTTCGGGAAGCTCGACGCTGCAAGGCCCAAACTAAATTCAATAATAAGAGTAATTTAAAAGGGAAATATTTATGCGAACGTCCGTCAGAAAGGTTGAATCAGGAGCCTTTTTTCGTTCACCGTCGGGAGACCTTTTTAACCTCGGTTCGTGCCACGAAATCAATCTCGATTTCCCTCTCGCGTAAAGCCTTACGCAAATATCGGGTATCCGGAGAAAACGAAGTCAGTCGAATGCCAACTAACTGCAGGCTGTCGGCGGAGGTTTCGAGTTCGAAATCGCGTTATCGCAATAGGCAAAGCATTCGATTGTTTGTGTAGAAAATATATCTCAAAAATAAGCTGCGAGACTGTAAATGTTGCAGCTCGTGTGCATGCGACTTATTGTCGTTGAAGCATTCTTCATCGCTCTCTTCATGCCGCAGCTCCAAAGTTTAACATCGTCTCAGAGCTTCATAATAATCTAACTTGTTGCAAGTAAATCTTAAAATCGAAGTTTTTGCGGAACGTAAAATTGAATTATGGTAGAAATGCAAATTCGCGATGCATGCGTTAGTGAGCAGAATACACGTAAAATATTGTCACGCAGATTAATATAAAGTTATTCAAATATTCAAAACCTGCGATTTTTCCGCATGCAAAAGAAGAAAATCAATTTGCAAGAGCAGACTATTTATTTTTTTGCTCTAAAACACATACTTTTATAAACTTTTCCTTTCTTTTTTTTTTTTTTTTTTTTTTTTAATTTGATACAATAGTTATCTACTTTTAACCCTTCTCAGGAATAATTCATTATCGATTTTCATCATGATACTCGATATTCTCCCCGTTTGGTTTTGTTAGAAACCCATGTTCGAGCGTTCTGTCAAGTGTTTCACACATGTTGGTTTTCGGGAAAAAACCTATCAAACTAACATGTCAGTTTTTTTGAAAGAAAAAGTGATGTATCAATCTACTGCATGTATATATATATATATACATGCATATATCAAAAAATCAAGGTGATTACAGCAATCAAGGTAGAGGCCTTAACGTAGATGTTTCTTTTAGGAGAAGTTACTGAAGTGCTTAGGATAACTATCTGCTAGCAAAAATTTGGATCGGCATTTAAGAACTAAGTATATTACCTAAACATTCAACAATTTATCATATCGTTAATGTATCGTTATTTGAAATTCTTCTTACGGTTAATAATTAAAATAAATTTTTATTTGTTATAGATTGGAATGAATTGTTCACCAAAAAATGTTTTCCTTTCGGACTTCCTATCGAGGCCAGCGACAGATGATTGGTGTGTGTATGTATATATATATAATATGTTAAAAGTATTCAGAAAAATAGATTATTTCATCCCGGATACTTAACTGTATTTTCTGAATAATTCTACTTAAAAAAAAATTTAGTCTAATGACGGGAAAAGGTTTTTATTATTAAATTTATAAAGTTTCTTTGCAAGAAGTAAAGTTTTAGTGTTGCATTAAAAAAAGTCTCTGGCGTCTCAGAGTTTCATATACACATATGCCAATTTTAGATGTATCTTTTCACGTAATTTTACGTTATGCATCAAGATGTATGGCCTCACTTTAATTTTGTATACGAAAATCAAATGAAACGAGATTAAAGCTTTTTAAGTTTTTTCGTGATCGTACATGAATACGGGCTAATTTTTATTTCATACAAAAAGGAAATTCCGCTCGGTCACTTTTCGCAGGCAGCCTTCAATCTCAAAAGCTGCTTATGAAAGCGATCGATGCTATCGAATTTAATTTTAATAAACGTCGAAGTTCGGCGCTACAAAGAAGGCGACGCCGATCGCAATCTGCATGAAAAACGTAAGGAAAACTTCAAACTGCCCTTATTTAACCGGAAAATTTGACAAGACGAAGTCGGACACCGTCCAGCGGCAAATTTTATTAGGTTTTTCCTTGCAAAAGCTGCCGCTGGGATCTGGGAAATGGGCCTCTCGCGATTTTCGGACAAGGGCCCTCGACCTGATCCGCTCCCACTTTGAAAAACCGAAAAAATTTCCCATTCGTCGACGCTTTGCATCCATTCCGGCGTTCGGCAGCAGTTTCAGGTTCTCCTTCGCGATACCCCCCCGGTCGACGAGCACTCGATTCTCTCCACGGTTTCGCCAACCGAGTGCCCGGTTCCCGGGGCGTTGGCGCCACGTCATCGTGCCTCGAACGTCCAACCGTGCACGCGGACACGGCGAGAGCGTCGAAGACGGACGCCGCGTTCCTCTGCCGGAGCATGCGGTCGGGATTTTCGGACGGAACAACGCTTCGGCTTGTCAGCAGCAAATATACCGCATCGATTTAACGTGTCGCAGAGATGCGGTTCGTGAATCGAAGGAAATATCGCATCCGAATGAAAGGGTAAAAAAAAAAAAAAAAAAAAAAACGCGCATGGAACTTTCTTCAACTCAGACCGATGCACTACATATAGAAAGACAAGAGAGATCGGCTTTATGCGACCATTAAAGTTTCCGCCCGAGCAATAAAAACACGGGAAAATTAGTTTTCACACTTGATTGTTCAGTAAAAGAAAACGTGATCTCAGAAAGATGAAAATAAAAAGGTTTTTTAATATTTCACAATCGCCATTTTTCCTTGGAGGAACCTTAAAGAGTCCAAGAGCCGAAGACTTAATAATTCAAAAGGATCTTTTTCACCTTTTCGCCATTTTCGGTCGCTCGTGAACGGGATTCCAAGACGCATTACTGCGCCACGATCCAGGCATTTTTCCAGCAATTTCTCAGGAAATTTTCCTCTTTTCCTTTTCTTCCAACGCGGATTGCAGCTCTCGGGGATCTCTTCCCGGTGACTTGATAAAGAATTCAAAGAGAGATGCTCGCTTTAGGGGATTAGGCTTCGAATAAGCCTCAACCGAACATTCGGACCGGCACAAAAGACAAGATTTTCGCACGAGAATCTCCCATTCGAAAGAAAAATCGCATTTTCCGCGATGGCGGGATTCCTCGGCTCCCGAGGAAAATGCCCCGACTTGCTTATGAAAGTCATGTTTTATGAATGAGCGCGGATTACGAGCTTTCCCCGCATACGGCATTCGACGACGGCAAAAACCGAAAACGAAGGCGAAGAAATTATGGGGCGGGAAAAAAAAAAAAAATGTGCAAAGGCAAAAATTCCATCGCACCCCGTCTGCTTCCTTCTCTTTTTTCCCTTCCAGCTCTTTCGAAACCTCCCCCGGGGGCGAACGCAAAGCGAGCAAAAAATCGACCTGATTTACCCTCGGCACCATCCGAATGCCGATTCACGTATTTGCGGTGTTCTGAAGCAATATCGAATTCATTAATTTCCGCTTTTCCAATTTTGATTTCCGTCATTAAGAGTGAGACGAAAGAGAAGGATGTCACAAGTAAACGCGGAACCTGAAATGATGGCCTAATAATGTTTCATCCTTTTCGGAATATTTTCCAGCTCCGCTCTCTCCTCCTCCTTCTGCCCGCCCATACCGAAAACCTTCCGCAGCGTTCGCTGCTCGAAATTTACTCCCAGAAATGAGGTAATGCGAGTTCCATTTATCCCAAGTAAAGCCATTTTGGATGTTTTTCAAGCATATCCATCTCGCCCGTCCTCGCTTTCATTAGGAAGAATTGATGCAAAGTAAAACAAATGCGGATTTTCCACTTTCAAAAAAATCAACGCTGTCGCGCCATCCTTCACCCTTTTTACCCTTAATGTTTTAACCCTTTGCGGTATACAAACTCGGCTCTTCCAAGACGGTTCGACGGCAGCGCGAGGAGCGAACCGGAAATCGCTCCCATTCAAGGCACGGTTGGCATCGTCGAGTCATTCTGGAAACAATATCATAATTACTACCTCTGCCCGGCACAGTACTCTCATAATGCCTTTATAATTATAATATCGAAGATGCGGTGAAAAAATCGGAATTGAAAATAAATTTAAAAGTTATCCGACAAACTGAATTATTAACCACTCTGGCACAAAAAAAGTCCATTATCTATATATATTTTGTACATCGCCTAAAACGAAATGCGCGTTGCACGTACAATGTGCTCGCACGTGCTTTACAAAGTAAAAGCGAATGTTAACTATCGTAATAAGGAGGCGGCAAGAATATATCCTCGGCGGCAATATCGTCGCAGCGATTCAGTTTAAGAGAGATTCTTCAGACCCTCGTGAAAATTTGCTGCAGATTTTCACTGCGGCAGCGGAGAGGTCGAAAGGTTTAAAGTTCTCGCCTCTCATTGTTCGAAGATTACTTCTTCGGACTCGTCGGAGAACTTTTCCCTCGAAAATTTCTTACAGTTTTCTCCTGCGAAAGTGACAAAGTTCGTCCCGAAAAACTTTTCCTCCTCCGGTACGGCAAACGGCCGGCCGAATCGAAAGCAGCACCGCGTGAAAATCGGGAAAATGCTGCAGGGCTCACGGGGAAGGAGACGCGCAAGGAGCCAGGAGCGAGTCCTCCCCGGTCCGCCGCACTCCATCCCCGAACATGCCCAGTTTTTTTTTTTTTTTTAAAAATCATCCCTTGCGCCGAAGGGGCCAACCTCGTTTAAATCTCTTTGTCGGGGGAGGGATTGCAGCTAATGCTCGGGGAGACAAAGGAAATCAAAGGAAAGAGAGGCTCCGTTTTCGCAGCGCTCCCGTCCTCGGATCCTGAGGTAAAGAACGTCTTCGGGCTCGATGATTTTTGCGTTTTCCATTTTAGCGCCCGTCTTCCGAGCAGAAAAAGAAAGCGAAAAATGAAAATGAAACCCATTAGGAATTAGGTTTTTCCCTCGTCCCTCTCCTCCACGAAATGAAGGAAAAGGAACATTTCCACCTGAAATAAACTCACATTTGACCGAGAACGTTCTCGCGCCGCAAAAGTTCAATTGCCCGAGCTTTTAAAGAGTAAAAACTAACTTAAAAATTCAGATTTCTTTTTTATTTTTTGATTTGCCTTATTTTATCGGAAGCAGTCCAGGTAAAGAGTCCGGAGAAAAGAGAAGAGAAAAATGAAAATAAACAGCGCGCCATGCGCATATCTAAAAATGCTTCTTTCACAGCTCTGGCGGGGTGCGAGACAATCGCTGGAACGCTAAGCTTTTCCCTCAGAGGCGAAAAGCGTTCGGAAAGCCCGCTGTCACGTGCGAGAACGGATAAAAGCGCAAATGGGTCGAATCAGATCCGAAGAGTTTTCCGTTTCGATCGTGGACCGCAAGGAAAACGGAGCTTCTCCAGGATTCGTCCTGGAATGGGAAGCTGTTCGCGGCAAAAAGCCGTTCGGTTATAATTCCCCCCCCCCCCCGAAAAGAACTGCCGTCGGAAAATTCGGAAATCATTTTGGATGGTGCACGGGCTCCGTGAGACGCCGCCCAATTCGAAGTTCTCGTTAATGTTATCTTTCAAAAAAAAAAAAAACAAAAATTATATTTCCGCGGCTGGAAAGGTTAAAATGAATCAAACGCTCGTAATTACCGCATTATGTCATAATTACAAAGTTTTCGAGCTTTTTGCCCAAACGACGCCGCCCTAATTTTATAACCGAAAATGAATTTTCACATTGCTGTCGAGACGCCCAAATCAAGAACGCATCAAGCGAAACATTTTCAAAACGCGGTGAGTTGGACGCCGCGAAAATTCCGATCAGCGAACGGCAACGTTTAAATTCACGCGCTAAATCATCCGGGGCACAATTTCTTTTTCCGACGCAAAAAGCTTTCCTTTCCGGAAATGTCCGCCGCGAATAAAAGCGGATTCGAACGCGAGAAATTAAATTGATGCGTATTTCGCTCGCACAACGTTATTTAATGTTCCCCCGGGATTTTTGCACGGGGGCAAACGGCGAATCCCCCGACAGCGACATTAGTTTCAAGTCTGAGGACCTGCCTCCCGGGCGAAACATAATTTTCAAATTTTTAAGCAAACACGCAAAAATACTTAAAAAGATGCGACGTTCAAAGACTGCGAAGCGAGGAGTTTCCGGATATTTTCAAAGTTTCGCCTTGGAAAGCGAAAAGGAAGGTAAATTACTTTCGGAACTTGCGAGGCGAACCTCCGGGAAACGAGGCCGGATATCAAGCGGGAGCGAGGGAACAAGCGGAAAATGGGAAAACGCGAAAAGCATCGGGTCAGTTGGGTAAGAGAAAAAAGTTGCCGGAGACGGGAACAATGGCAAGAAGGAGGATTTTCCGGGGCAGAAGAAAATTAACTGCCGGCAGAAGGAGCTCTCTTTCTCTCTCTCTCTCTCTCCGGAGACCGAGGAAGTTCGAGACATTTGGATTGATGACAGCATGCCCACGGGCAACCTTCTCACGGAGATAATAACCCAACTTCCAGAACTCAATTAATATTCCTTAACTGCATTAATAATACATTTTCCATGAACCATTCGTAAGAAGTGACGACAGAGAGGGATTTTTCTGCAGCTCATTCATTCATCAATTTACACATTTTTAAATCCGCTCCAAAATTCGATTTTCGCTAAAACATCCGAATTTTCCGAAACGAAAAAGAGGCCGAACGAAGACGGGGCAGAGGAGGAAACCTGGATATTTTCCGAAAAACGGACGGGGAAATTGCAATGCAGATTGTGACGGTTAAACCGAGGTGTAAATAATGCCGTTTGAAAGGCGAAAGAGGCCCAAAAAGAGAAATATAAATTTTCGAGGCTTCAATTCTCCGGGCTCCTCCGTGAATCAACCTCGGAGGAAAATTCAATTTCAAACTGGGAAATTGCTCCGGGTAAGGCGCGGGGCAAGATTGGCCGTCCTCGAAAATTGGCGAAACGCAATTTCCCTCTGCATCAGTGAAACAATCGCATATCAAACTGACGTAAACAACGCCGTTTTGAAAAAGGTTCCGGGCACTTTTCTCCCCTGCCGGAATCTGCGGCGCCCCCTCCCGTCCGACGCATCTTCGACGAGCCTCGATAAACCGGAAATTCGGATAAACCGAACTCGTCCGCAAGGAGAGAGGGGACACCGGTAAATACCCTCCTTTCTTTTTCCGGGACGGAAAGGGGAAGTTTTCGCCTGCGGTAACTTCCGGTGATGAGGACGCCGCGCAACGGAAGGGCAGTGAAATACCCGCCCCCCCCGCGGCGACTGTTGCGCCGGAGGACTTCGCCATTAATTTCAACCGCGTCCTCCGCGCGGAAAAATATCCGGGAAACCGCGGGATGCGACGGCAGAAGGAGCCGGGCGGAAAAATAAAAATAAATCTCAAACTGGGATCGTGGACGGAGAAAGGGATTTTCCTTCCTTTTTCGTGCCGCCGGATGCGGGAGTCGCTACTTAGTTTGAGCGGAAATACAAAATCCGCGCGATGGCAATTGGCAATAACTCTTCCCCGTGGTCAGTTCGGTATTTTCGAAAAATATAAAATAAAATTGTCGAAATTTGCTCGGATGCGATGCGTCTCGCTGATATTTTCACCCGGATAAGAAAACTTGCGCTTCCGTAAGTCGAGGACCTCAGGAATCCTCGGTGAGTGCAGATTTACGGACGCGGATTTGAGCAGGGCAAAACCTCATCTGCGGTCCACGCCGATCACCTTTTCGCGAGTTACCAAAGGAGCGAAAAAATGTTCGAGACGAAAATTTTGACCAAGTTTAAAATCGCGATGCGATCGGGTCCGAGATGCTGCGACTGCAGCAAAAAATCAGCGACTTTTCCGGACCGAAAATTTGAGGGGGGCAGGGGGTGGGGGGGGGAAAAAGAAAAAAATCACATTTGCCGCCCTCGGAAACTCCGAGTCGAAAATAAATAACAGGAAAACCAATTAAAATATGCGCGCCTTTCATGCTGACGAAATATAAATCAACGACATGTACATGCGTCGTTCATCTTGATAACTTAAAAACGTATTGAACTTAAAGGCAATTAACGCGAATTGATATTTTGCATTTATAATAATTTGTGTGGCAAAATAAGCGTAGCAGCTAAAAATTTTCTCCGTAAGGTTTGCGATGTTAAGAAATTACATTAAAATCATCGTTTTGCGATGAGCTGGAAAGGTTTGCGCTGCCTTTGGTTGAATTGCCAAAGTTATTAATACGATACGAGATGGACGTACACTCGCGACAGGAATAACCGAATGATTTACATCTTTTTTTTTTTTTCTCTTTCCAGAGACGGAGAATAATGCAACGGCGGATCGTTCATTGCACGAGAACGGGAGGCTGCCTCCTTACGGGTCAATGAATCTCAGCAGGAATTCGGCCACGCTGGAAAAGTCGAAAATCGTGGAAAAACGAAAATTGGTTCACCAAAAATTTTTTCAGTTTCTTAATTTCCTCAAGGGAAATTGCGAAGTGCCGAACATTATCGACGGAAGGAAAAAAAAAAAAAAAAAAAAAAAAAAGGAGATAAAATAAAACTGGGAAGAGAAACGAAATACCGTTGAAAAAACCTGTTTGCAAATGCAAAGCGATGGATGGTCGCCGTCCCTCCGACAGCGCTGCACTTCGCGCGCTGCGGAAAGCGCAAGTGTCCAAACGGTTGGAATTTAAAAATCAGGTTTTCAGCCCTCGCGAAAAAAGGCCCAGCGTCAGAAGGAGCCCCGCGTTTCGTGCCTGAGGCGCGGTCACCCGCAAGAGTGAAAATACCTTTACACGGACGAAGGAGGATTCCAGAAGTTTCGTCGGCGCTCCCGGACCGCCGTACGATCCGGAATCGTCAGCAGTTGTTTCCCTTTCCCCCCTACCCCCCCCAACAGTCGAAACGGAAATGCAGTGAGACAACCGAACGGTAACATGTAACAACGTCAGACTTCATCCGATGGGAATCCTTCAGGATGAAAAACGGGGACAGAAACAATATGATAATGAACGTGCTTTCATCTGTTACATATTCATACCGGAAACTCCTGAATGTTGTTCTTTTCGAAACAGGTAAAAGTTATCCGAGAAAGCGTAAAAAGGACTCCTTAAAAAGTTGAAAATGTGCATTTCTTATTCGACAAAACATCGCCGCCATTCTTTAAAGGTGACACTTATTTGCTCCCGGTACTTTCTCAGATAATGTTCTTTTGCCGCGACATCTTCATCTGTATAAATGTCCGAAAGCTCGTGCCAGCGCTCATGCATGCTTTTACACCGAGGGACCTTATGGCAGAAGGCACACGCTCAAACCATCTGAAAACCGAATCGGAATTGGCGCCGGGACTCAAATAACGTTCGCATTATATGCGAAAACGTTCAAAACGTTCAGAAGGAAAAGCCGCCGTCCAATTAATAAAAATCCACTTCGATCAAAGTTATTCCGGAGTGAAAACGGAGAATTTCGGAACGTTTATGTGGACAAAAAAATTCCTACATTGATTCAGAAGTGGATTATTATGTGCTAACGACGACGGTTCCGACCGAAGACTTAACGCGAATTTTTCAGACGGACCGAGCTCGAAACTGATAAAATGGACAACATCCATCAAGCATCGGGACGGAGAGGCGGGCAGCGTGTGAAAATAAGAAAAATATCCAATCCGAAAAGGGTTGTGAAAATTGCGCTGCCGAGACTTTGTCTCTCTGCACGTGCAAAAGACGGCCTTTGGAAGCTTAAACCCGTTCCGGAAAAGCGAGGACGGTCGAAGTCAAAAAATTTTCCGCGACGCAGCGTGCAGAATCAAGAAAAAAAATTTTCGGTCAATCCAAACCAAGCGGGAGCGACGGAGCGAGTCGCTTTCCGTCTTCCAAAGACTTACCGAGACCTGGACGAAACCAAATTTCTGCGGGGCCGAACGAGTTCCCCTTCTTCCGCAGCGACGGCAGGAGGCGGACGAGCACATTTGCACGAGGAGAGTCGCTCCGCACCACGGGACGAAGGCGCGCACGGGAGCTTTCCGAGGGTGGGAAAACGGGCTCCGAACTCTTTCGAAACGTTTCGCCGATGGCGTCGAGCGAGCCCCGAGCGTCGGAAACTCAGAGACGGAAATCGCGCTGTGAACGGGGAATAAGCGTTGAGCTCACCGGAGCCGCCCGCAGCCGACGTCGACGCGCAACCGACTGACGGCAGCGTCGTCGACCGATCGGGCAGCATCTGACGGCGCGTAGCCGATCCGCCGGATCTCGCGAGGGCCCGCTCTCGCCGCCGCTCCCCCGTCGCCCGCGAAAGCGCTCTGCCTCCGCAAAGGATGGGAAACAATGGTAAAAAATGGATGACCGCTCCGTTGAAGGGAAAATCAAACCCCGGCATTTTACCTGCGGCCGTCGAGGCTCGACCCAAAAAAAATCCAGTTTCGGAGACCGGCAGCGACACATCCCAAAATTAGCGGAGCAATTCTCCTGCCGGATCCGTCGCCGTTTTCCGCAGTTCTGCTCGGAGGCTGCGGCCTCACAAACCGGAAGAAGCAAACCTCAATGGATCGCGTTATAAATATTCCGGCCGACAGACATTAGTGAAACTGGAGACGTTTTCGTCCTGAGAAAATCGAGGTCTGTCGCAGTGACAATTCATAAAAACAATTAAAACCACCGAGGCTCGACCAGCCAAAAGCCACAGCCGCGACAAACGTCCACAAATGAATACACATACACATACAAATCAAAATATTCGACTAAGAACGTCAATTCCGAATTCGTAAAAAGACGTTTAAAAAATTACTTCAAATTTGGATTTGAACGACAAGTAACAAATTTTTTAAAAAACGGGAAAGAAAATTCCATCCGTATAACGGAAAAATTACTTAACTTCTGATGGAATTATTTATCTTCCTTGATGTACGATATTCGGAGAGAAGGGAGATACATTCGAAAATTCCGATGGAGTAATTTATTTCGCTTAGAGTCAAAGCATTTTTTACACTGGCAAAAGGAACTTCCGTCCCTTCAGACGCATCATATTTTTCCCGCAGGATCCTGCAATCCACGGTTTAACCAAAATTTATAACCCGGAATATTTTATATAATTTACATATGTTGCAGGGGAAGATTCTCAAGTTAGATAAACGCATCCATTTCGCCCGGCAAAAACCGGCAACGAGCACTCGGCGCCGACGTGCTACACACGAACGCGCATACGAAGTGCCCGTGCACGGATCGTACCTTAATCCACCTCCTTTCCTTCGCTTTGACGTAGTCTTACGCGACGCTCCGATCGGCGGATCGTGGAACGCGGAAAAACTCGATGCGTTCGCACACTTGCGGCACCATCGCGTGCCCCCGCATCCGCGCGCGTCAAAGGCGAAACGGCAACAGCTGAATCGACAGCAGAGGCCGCGGCCTCCGAAACTCGAAACGCGCACGCACAGCACCAATCGGGATTCGCGCAGCCGACCCAACCTTTTTGTTTTTCTTTTTCCGAGGGGAAACCTCCGGGCACCCATGCGGTGATTGGGGCTAAACCCCCCCCCCCGGTGGAACATCCCCGGGGCTCCCACGAACGTCGACCTGCGATCCCTCGCGGACTTCCATCCGGTCCGGAGCTCTTCAGCCTCCGGCTGGCTGCGTGGCTGCGTCGATGAGGACGCCAATGACTCTGGCTCGATTGTCCGTGCACCGAGCCCGGACTCGCCACGCGGAATTGTCCCCGGTGGGACCCGTTCCGCGCGCTCCCGGAGGCCGAGTTGTCCTACCCCCTCACCAGTCACGGACCCAACCCCGCTGCTGACAGTCACGGGCATCGAATCGACACGTGGACGGAAGGAGCAAAGAATTCTCCCGTTTCCTCCAGCAGGAATGCAACTCCCGTTCCCGCGCCAGTCCGGAAAAACCTTTCTTCGGACGCGGCCACTGCTCGTCGTGCATCCTCTCTTTTGGGGAAATGGCAGCGTTAATTTCAGGTTTCAGCGTCAGGTTTAGCGTCGGACCCGTCCACTTGTTTCATTATCCGATTCCGAACCACCAGTTCTGCAGGGCGATTCTTTTCGGCTTGCCCACCGATGTCGCACGATGCCCGGTTGCGCCGACGTCTCCGAATCCGTCTCGCTGCTGTCGACAAATCAACCGCTTAAACTTTCAAAATCCTTTATTTTTCACTGTCCAACCTTAATGAGTTTCTTTTTTTATACACTTTATTTTGTTAATATTCAAATTGGTGATCCACTGACTCGGCGATCTCTAGAAAATACTTTTGTGAAAATAATGATTCGAACGCCGATCGCGTCGGCTAAAATCAAAGCTGAACGCGTCTGAACGGCATCAGCGGTCATCTGACAAAAAATTCAATGAAAAAAGCTAAGGCGGGAGACTTCGAAGCCCAGGGAAAGCTTTGGAAAAAACTTACACGTAGTTAACGCGCGCGGGAAAAGCGTCAGAAGAACAATGCACTCGCAAATCGTGCATGCACAATTTAAGCTGTTGTGTCAATGTGACCGGCTCTGCAGTCGGTTTCCTCACGCCGTCGTCCGCACACGCGGACAGTTTCAATTCAAATTCTACGTGAAATTTTAACTTTTAACTTTCAGGCCTTCCCAAAAATATAAAGCCAACGAAAAATTAGAAGCTGTTTATAAGGTGGTAATACGCGACGGTTAAGAGCTAATGAAAAATTTCACGGGACCGGGAATTTTTCCATGCGGCGAAAAAGGAATTTCGAAAACCTTTCCTTTGAAAGTTGATGGAGTATCTCAATGTTCAGCTCCTGAGGTACAAGGGGGCTTGCCCCATAACAGCACCCTCAGTAAGGCTCACAAGTAG
>JAOWBB010007075.1:0-13013 GCA_028565995.1 Ricinus marginatus
CTTGCGATGCCCGAAATGTTAAGTGTCATAAAGATGAGACACATTTAAACTGACGCGGTTGGGGAAAGAGAAATTTCGATTTAATTTGATCGAACTGGAAATAAGAAGACGTAATTTTTGATTAGAAATAAATTATTATTAATACTTACTGAGGATTATATGGGGATTATACGAGGAGATACAGAAAATTAATTCAACGGAAATAAAAAAAATTTTTTCCCTAAAAATTTAATTATGTTTACAAGTGCAAAAATATATTAATTCTGAAAGTCGCAAAAATAAAAAATAAATTTGTAGGCGTATTCATTAATTCATTTTTTTTAAAATACAAATTTAATATTTATGTCAATATTTTTTAAAATTACTTTTTTACCATTTTTCATTGCAACCACCAAAGATTAAATTATACATTTTCCGGATATAATTTTTAAATATGAAAGAAATCTGAAGCCAGAACAAAAGCTCAGGCAATATGCATTCAACAAATACTTCATTACTTGTGTTTCTCATTACTTGTGTTTCGAAAAATTTTTTCAATGAACATTTGAAATTTTAATTTTCTATTAATGAAATTATGAATTTAATTTTGATATTGTGAATTTACAATTAATTATTTTGAATTCATGAATTAAACAAATTAAGGAAATTTAAATTTAATTTTCTAAAATTAATCTAACTTGATTTAAAAAGAGAACATGACTCTGTAAAAATTTAGAAAAAATATATCACATCATCTGGAAAAAAAAGAGAATTTGAATAAATAAAAGTGAATAAAAATTCTAAGTAATGAAATATGTGATAGATCCATTTTTTTATATTTATTATTTATTTATAAATTGCATAAGATGCATGGTCGAAATATAATTAATAATACAAAACTGGAATTGTAAAAAGTTTTCCTCAATGTTATGTATTCGTTTACTTTTCGTGAAATATCATTAATGCGATGCTTTCAAAATTTTATTTTCCTGTAATTATTTTTTTATTGTAAACATTGAAATGACTTATATTGTAACACCGTAGCTTTAATGTAAGATTATATCAATAATTTTGCGATGCCTTTTAATTATTTTGATGCGATTTTAGTCGCATAAATTCACAAATAAAATCACAAACGGTAAATGAGGAATTTTCAATTCGAAATCTAGATTGGTTGAACAGAAATAATTAATCGCGAAAGCAAACGGAAATCTTAAATTTCCGTCAATCTCACCAAAGCCTCCGCGCTCCGGATTTTAGGATCAGCCGGTGAAAACGAATTTAACGGCGATATTTCCAATGGCATGGGTTTCAATGTTCATTTTGTGCGGCCATTTGCATTTACATTATAATAATGAAATGTTTTCTCCTCATCAAATATATTTGTATACGAAATAATTCATACGCGGAAAATGTGAATGTCTTCGTTCGTACTATTCTTGCCTTTTGTGCATTCGGCCGACTTAGTTTAACTCTTTCGATAAACTATGCATCGATGTGTATATGCGGCACACATTTTGGCACAGACGAAATGCATATTTATGTGGGAATCCCGAAATTCGAATGTTATTCCCGCATATTTCGACATTCTCTTCTTGTTTGGCTCCGACGATTTCGTTCAGAATTGGATGCGGCTTTCTTCCGACTCGGGCGAGGGAAAAGATGCGGAAATGTCTCTCATTCCGGCTTTTCCATTTCCGTTTGCGATTCGGAGAAGGCGGTTGAAAAAATATAATTTGCGCATTGTTGCCTTCGTTTCCCTGGGTTTCCGGAAGATTTTTCCATTTTTCCGTCTCAACGGGGAATAATCACGATTAATTCAAATTTCATTTTCCACAGCAATTAAGTTGGGGTTTTTATAATATAACATAATGATAAATAATTATACTGGAAGGGAAAAGCTTTTTCACTGCCGTTTCATCGAGAACGGGCACATTTTCTCAATTTATCTTTTTTTCATACGGCATCATAAATAATGTGGAAAATGACGAAACTCTTTCAGTGAAGGAGAAAAATACTATTGATAAGAGTCATTTGATGGGCACCCCATGAGGGAAAAGGAGGTGCAATCCTTTTGAGATTTCCACGTCAGGGCTTCCCTTCAAAATGGTTTGATTTATTCGTTGGAAATGCAAAGAACTGGAAACCTTTCTCATGAACCACGAAAAATCTCAAAATTGAATAGGCCGGTTCTTTTGCAGTGCGGCGACTAGAAGTATCGCTGTCGCCTCCGGTTCCACTTCGAAATCCAATTTGATCCCAAATTTATTTATCTACTTCAACTCGACTGAAAAATGTTTCGCCTTTTGTTCCCCGTCAGAGGGGAGACTTGTCTACATGTGAAAAATTTTCCCAAATTTCCTCTTCCGTAGCTGCTGGAGAAAACTGCGGTGCACGATATCAGCGAACCCCTTCATGGACCCCAGTTTAAATTTTCCCGGATCTCGGAGAACTTTCTTCTCGGCTATCATATTTAGGAAATCTTCTGTGGAAAAACCCAATATCCACTTTCTGCGATTTCCCGACTACTCGACCATGTGTGGCGAAAGTTTCTCTTGTGGTTCCCGGTGTCCAATGGGAATCGAATTGCTTCAGCTTCTAAAAGTCGAAAGAGGGGTGCACCTCTCACTGCGATATTTTTTTCATAAAATGAAATTTGCATCTCTCCTTGCTCGTATTTTTCACATCAAAAACTTTTCTGCTAAATCACCCGTAAACCACTTGTCTTCCCCTTGGATTTCTATGTCAGCGATTGTGGTTCGATTTCGAATGCTGCAAACAATGGCAGCCCCCGAACTAACTATTTAAAAATTGAGTCTGTTATGGTATGCTGCCAGTGTTTTATAGATAATGTCTTTTGCTTTGGTAGATGAAAGAGAGGCGCGAGCTTGCTCGGCAAACAAAAATTTGAAATTTCTGCTTTTAATCTGTTAAACTGTGGACTTCTGAGTTAAAATCGTTGCGAAGATACATGTAATAACTTGAAGTCAATGGAAATTCATTTCGGGTTACGTCGAAAAAGCACAACTTCGATCGACATTTTAACCGAAAGTGTATAAACTTAACTGCGGTTTCACGCAATCGCCACTTTTTCCGCTGCTGGAACTCGAACGAGTCACGATGTAGGCCAGGAGCTAAACAGATTCAAAAAAATTGAATGGATGGCTTACAAGGCCATGCATAAGAAGTATCCGAATCTGGATAGACGTCTTCGAGTCGCAACAGAAAAGGCTCATTTTCATACTTCCCTTCTTATAATTTCTTCCGATCTTGGTTTGACAATTTCTTTTCGGTTCCGCGGCAGAGTTCCTTCGATGGTTGCTACCGTTCAAGAGATTGAAAAAGGTCTTTCGCCAAACGTGATAATTACAAAAGAATCCAGTTTCCTTTAATCCTCCGTTCCGCGTGAAAAGCGAGAGCCTGGCTCTCGCATTGTTTTACTGATTCATGGCACTGAATAGGGCAACAATTTTGAAATCTGTGTATTTTTCTTGTGCTTCGATCTTGCAAATATAAAGCCTAAGGTAAAAACTGATTCCGGGTGCTCAGGCTATCCTTCCGGCTGAAACCGATGCCATCATCCAGGTGGAAAAGACGTTTCTCAGACTCACCATCTTCTTCCCGAAGATACCCTGGTCTACATTTAAGAGGTGAGCAAAGTGCGATTTAAAATTCAGCAAATAAAGAAATCAGTCGAAACAAGAAAGTCATAAAGACTGTACTGAGGGTAACGACAATCAGCTTCTGCCGCCGCAGCTAGCGAACCTATCGAGACCTCCGTCTCCCCTTAAATAGCAGAAGCTCATACCCTGCGTCGACCCCAAACTCTAAGACCAGAGTTTCGATTCTCTGACGCCAACGAATCGGGAAATGACTCCAGTGCTGAGATTCAATCACGGTTTGCAGCAACAAAGAGCTGAACCAGGCACTCCAACATGCTTAACTAAGAACTTCATAAATAAACAGCAAAGCGAATAAAATTGACGTGTGACTATGGGGAAATGTCCGATTTTTTTTTCACATGAAAACGGACCCAATAACTAGATTGTTAAACGTACGGCATCGAGAATTCATTGCTACTAATTCGCTGGATACATCCATTTTCCCTAGACATCACGAAGCTTCCAAAGAGCTTCCACGCTCCATCAAAGAAAACGAACGTCATTGTGATTTGCTGCGGGCGGAAGCGCCACGAAGCCTCCTTCAAAAGCGATGAATTTTGACAGAAACAACAGTAAATCCAAAGTGCATGTTGAAAATTGAAGTTCCGCATTCAAAAATAGCAGAAAGCGAGACACTTCGGTAATTGGCAACGCTGCACAACTGAAGTGAAAAACTGAACGGCAAAAATCTCGAGGAAAGATTGCAGCCTCAAAGATTCATGTTCAAAAGCATCAAAATGCCATTCGCACCGGATTCGGCTAGGAAATTGATTCACATTTGTGAAATGATTAAAAATGCATTAACTGATAATATACACGTGAATATATTTATAAACATCTCTTATATTTTTCTATCGTTATCCTATAAACAAATAAAAACATACATATATATATTTAAATAAAATTACATTTAATAAAATTAAAAAAATAAAGTTTTCCCGTTCGAAAAAAATATAAAAATCATTTTTACCAAATCAAAAGGCAAAAGATTAAAATTAAAAGAAACTAGAAACTGAAAACAATATTTAAAACCAAAAAGAAATAGAAACAAAAATAAGACTGAAATAAGACGGAGGTATTAAAATTTGCTATTTTTTCATTCATTTATCTGGAATAAATAAACAAATAACTTTACTAGTATTTCCATTATTTATTGTTAATTAAATGTTATTCCTCAATTAGATCATATACAAATATTTAATAATAATAATTAATACATATAAGCTTTATTAATAATGACATTTATTTCGACAAAACAAAGGAAAAGGAAGCCAGCATTTTTTTGTGGCTCCAATCTTCGCAACAAGGAAACCGAGATTATGGAATTTATGATAATTTCACTAATTCTTATTTTACTTAATCAGAACATTATTCAATTCTTCTGTTAACAACAGAAAGCCTCTTTTTGGCTTTGATTAAGAGCTTAATAAGCTCATAAAATAACGGAAATGTAAAGAAATAGTCAGACTACATCTACGATGTGGAATCTACTTCCCATACGGTGGTTTTTAAATTTAATTGTCAAAAAAAATCCTGTGGGAAACGACATACGATTTTAAAGTCTTTGCAATATTTCCCAGCGATAATTTGTTTTTTTACATTTAAGTATTTTGAGTAACCCAATTAATTTTTGTTTTGGTCTTATTAGGATTGTAATGATAGCGAACGAAAGCAAGACCATCACACAATATTTTAAAATATTCATTGAAATCTTAATATGTAATATTTAAATAATGTGTGATAGACAATTTTTGATATTTCACTTTTTGCATATCACATGTAAAACATTGAACTCAATTTCTGTTGTTACAACCAAAATAGATTATAAATAAAATAAATGTCCTCCTTGAACGTAGGATGTTAATAGGTTAAAAATTCTCTGCTTACGAAATTAGCAGGTATAAAATATACATGTGTCCGACAGAGAAACCTTATTTTAGAACAGTTGTGTCAGAATGGATAATTATTTTCATGAATGAATCACGCTAAATAGATTTTTATGAATCAGTCACACACAAAAATGAACTTTGAATCGTTGGTCATAGTAATAAGTTGGTGGAACAGGTTGCTACTACCGAATAATCACGAATCATTGTACGTTTACAGTGAGAATTTATAGATAACGATAACTGAGCATGATATGGCATCTCATTGATCATAGATCAATCTTCTTGATGAGAACAGTGATGTACCAGCAAAATAGTATGATTGTCCCGTTTTATATGAATGTCCTCTCAGTCATTTCTTTTTTTGGATCTTTTCGTAATTCGTCAATATCAAAAGTCACGTAATATTGAAAAATTTTCCCGCCAGTCAGTCTCTAATTTGAAGCATTTACTAGTAATACTAGTAATTGAATTTCTTTATACTTGAAACAAACAGAAATATATAATACATCTGTATATATATTTACAGATATAATATACATATAATACGTTTAGGTGTAAAACTTTTTCAAAAAGTGCGACTCCACTCGTTATTTCGTATCTCGAATGAGAATGAAAATGAATACTGAGTCCAGTCTTTCTGTGTCACTGATGACAGATTTTGAGGAGAATTTTTTTCACGGTCCTTTCTTGGTTTAATTTATTTGGCTTTCTTCTGAGAAATATCGATTTGTGGATACCAAAACTTCTCTTTTTAGACTGGCACATTTTCGGTTGGATTGTGATTAGTTCGCAGTCGTTCTATGGTTTTGTGATTAAACCCTGCCGCCCCGGGGACCCGTTGCTATTTGCACATCTCCACCCGATTTTGCAATCGCTGCAGCGTGCAGTATTCCCATTAAAGTCACCCACCGCTTTTCCTTCAAACAGCACCTGAAACATAAAGTACAAAACAATTCAAAATACTAGAGATTTATCTTGATCCCTTCATTTTCACTTTTTATTATATTTTGTGGGCAGATGTACAGCAGAATAATCTTTGAATGCTATTTTTACCTTTTAACATTTATTTTATCATAGTGTTATGTAAGAAATGAAAATGTGCTGTGGAATATTTTTTGATTAAAAATTGTTAAAAATTTGTGGACTTGGGGGTTTTTCTTAAGCTCGGGCGATTATTCATTCTTACGTTTGTTATTTTACTCTTTTTTCCTGCATTCACTTATTAAATATCCTAGTTTCTTGCAATAGTTACACACTTAATTTTCGAGTGTCACTTAAATAATTTACAGTCGTATGTTACACTTAAATAATTTAGTCCTGATCCAGAGGTTTCGGTTTCTTCCCGCTTTCTTGTAAGAGGTTGTAGAGATATGTGACAATCTTGCATTTAACTGTAACAAAAAGTGTATGAAACATTTTTTTCAAATCTCACCGAAGCTGACGATTCTTTTATCGAGAGCTTCAGATCAATTTCCGTCTATATCCCGATTAATAAGGAAATTAAGTTTAAGGAATTAATTAAAAAGTTTTGGTTAATTTTTCCATCTTGTTATATAACCATATGTGATTCAGTAAAATTCGTGTCCAAGTATACTTGTAAAAGATTTCTACATCAAAATCAAATGTCTTGTATTACTTTTTAAAATTATTCATATTATTACCCAAAACTCATTCTTTAAAATTTTTTTTGCGAAACTTTATGATCCGCGACCGAGGTAAATTGAAATCTTAAAATCCATCGAATTATATTTAATGAAAAATTTCATGCAAATATTAAATCATTTTAATATTTCTAGGTTTTTTTAAATTCATTTTTATATCTTAATTTCGAACTATTTTAAGAATGATAAACTTATTATTAATCTACGATTAAATATCATGCAAAAAAAAAATCCAAGTGATGGAATTTGAATCCTTTATTCAGGTTGGGAAGTTTGGTTTGATTTGGGATTATTTATTCCTTTTCCCTTGCAGTTTTCCATCTATAATACTATTTTTTTCTGTTATATTATTTTTTTTTTGATTCATAGCATCAACCTCAATCCGAGCATATTTTTCGATTTTAAAATAACTGAATTATTGGTTTTTTACAAGCATTTATATATGTATAAATAAAAATGAGACTTCCATTCCAAAGATTGTCACAATGTATTTTTTTGGAAAATAAACCATGAGACCCCAAAAAATATTAGGTTGCAAAAATTACGAGAAAAATGGAATCAAAAAATTAATCATTGGATTGAATCCCTTCCCAGAACAAAGTTTTTAACGTAGTTTATTGCCTTATTTCGGATTTCAGATTCTATTCGCGACACTGTATTAAACAAACAGATGTTCATATTTGTATTTTCGTCACTTAGTGGAGCATAATATAAAGATGAAAATAAATTATTTACACCCCCAAAATGTATTGTCGCATTTAAACAACCGGAATAAACTTTTTCCGACATCGTGTTTCGCAATGATACAAACGAACATTAAATTCGTACTTAAGAATACTTTCGTGATATAATTAAAAATACGGTGTACAAATGCCCGAAATCATCTTTTTCGTATTTTTTATAATATGAAGAGTCGGACATTCCTGTTCAGTTCGACAATCTATCTAGTAAGAACTTCCACTTTAAGTAAGTTAAAATTCACCGAAGTTTAAGATAAGTGTGGATTTGAGTGAAGTGAGCGTGACACTTCAGATTCTAAGTTAAAATAAGACTTTCGCAGGAATATACCTTGATCAAAATATCTTTGATCGAACTTGAGAAGTGCCACAAAAAAATTATATTCCGGGGTATTGGGTATTATTTATTAAAACTATGTAAAGTTTCTTCTGTACATTTTACTTGACTTCGGGGCTTCAGGTGTCATTACCTATTTTAAAAAACGCATTATTCGTAACGGTGTATTCTTGTGTTTCATCTTTGTTAAGTTATTCTTCCGCGAAGCAAAAAGCGAAAAAAATTTCACACTCTTAGAGCTGCTGCATGCACAAATAATTATTGTTTGACATCCAAATCATCACCAATCAATGACATCAAAATCATTGAAATAAACTTAAACATACGGAAGCTTCAAGAGATGTAACGTGCAAGCGTGTGAAAAAAATGGAAGTGCGATGTGAACCTTATTTTGGAATTCGATCGGCTTTCCCAACAGCTTAGTTTGGAAAACGAACAGACAAAATAAAGCTACTGTCCTATATTTACTAGACTATAAGGCCATCCGTAAAAATTACAAAAAGCAAGGAAAGGTATCTTCAGTGTAGTTGAAACAATGCCACCCTAATCATGCGACGAAGGTCGAAAAAGCTATTAGACAACATGGCAAAGAATTGATAGCCAGCGGACATCGTAGACGCTGTATAATGGCGGGCGTCTTCGACGTCCAAAGAATGGTCAAGAAATAACAGCAGGTTATATAATCCGAGGCATAGTATTAGTAAACTCGAAAAAAAAAGGAAAATATCCATGGAAGAACGATACAGAGGGAATGCCAACCGGTTGCTTAGCCGGTCACAATATGCATAACTGCGATAATTAAAAGGATTTTTAGTAACTGACATTCAAGAGTGGGTTCAGGTTACCCTCACAAAGAGGAGATGGGACGCATAAAATAATTTTTCTTCTGAACACAAAAATAAAAAGTTCTAATATTATTTAATTTTTTTCTAATATTATTTTTAGTAACGTTAACGGGAAGCAGTGAGAGGGAAATCTTACTTAATGGCCTATGCTTTTATTAATTTTTTGCATATAGTTCCAACGCACATCGTTAATGCATTCACTATATTCATGGACATCATGCTTGTCACGCTATATGAAATACAATAATTTTTTATTAAGAATTCAACGCAAAACCCATTCAGATTTTATTATAGATATTTATGCCAGAAATTATGAAGGTTGAGGAACTTATATGCCGTCGAAAGTATTAGTTCATTAGAAAAACTAATATCACTTAAAATATTTGTGGAAGCATTATCAGATAGAATGTAATTTAAGCGCTAAAATGTAAGGATTCATAATGATATGAGACAATTGCAATTATTTCGTTTATATGTATTTGAAAATGTTATTTCTCATAGGTTTTATGAGAATTTTTTCGCAAACTATAATGACTTATGAAATTATATAAAAGAAACGTTGCAATACCACAGACAGATATATGAATTAACAGGCTTAGTGTTGGAGAAAATAACTACTTTAAACTGATTTAGAAATTCAAGAATAAGGGATTCGAAGGATTTAAGGACATAGAAAAAAGGTATTAAGAAATAAGCTAATTACTCATTTCAGCAATCGTAACAGAGGAAGAGAAACAAAAGAATTAAAAAGGACAAAGAACATTTGACACTGTTTGGAAGGTAAACTGAAGACAATGATCCGTGTCACGACAAGCGAATATTTCATCGCAAGAAGCAAATCTGATCAAATTTTAAGACAGAAATCGGATATAAATCGCAAGAAATTCCTCATTTAAAGGGGAGTCAGTATCATTGTCATCGGAATATATCGCACTAATCACCTGGCAACACTATGTATTGAAGAGCTGCGCTTCGACAATCATTTAGTCACAATGCCTGAAACAGAAACAACAATTTTAGTAAATTCAAAAATGAAGCTCATAAAAGCAAAAAATTAAAAAGTTACAAATCGGAAGATGCACGAATGAATGAAAATAAATTCGATAAAGCATGGGGCGCTGCACTGGGAGTAGCCAGCAAGATACACAACGCAACTATCAAGCCATCTCATCTTGAGTTTTAAAGATTAAATTATTTTCTGTCAGAATTTTCTTTCAGTATTTACTTTATAAAAAAAAAATAGTATATTTTTTGGTCTTTAGACTAACTGTTTTTTACTTATTCCGATTAAAAAATGTTTGCATCTGAAATCATTTTAATTGCGGAATCGCATCTAATATGTTATGACTTTACAATCACTAGTTTTATTCGTAATTATTTACTGTTTGTTTCGAAAAGGGTAAAGAGCATCTCGTTGCATTATTTATAATTATGAGAATTGGTTTAAGTCAAAAATATAAGAAAACAATGTTTTATTCCCTATCACTACACTGAATCCCCTTATATTGTCGTAACTTGAAGCAATTTTTGCGTAATTCTGAACAGTGAACCGTGAATTAAATTTTGTAATTCGTCCGATATCGTTAAACAGATTATTATTATTCAGATCTAAGTTTATCCTGATTATATGGGTTGCCCATATCTTAAACAAAGAATTATAGTATTACAATACTACGAAGTTAATTAAACAGTAATATAATTTTAAGCTCTAGATTCACGTAATTATATTTTAAATAATAATTCACGGGTATTGATTGATTTTGAATTTATCTCATTTATTTATTTCTTTCGTTTTTAACTGGGTCATCTATAAATAAAAAAAACTTTGCAAGTGTGAATAAAGAGTGCATTATGCATTATATATACTTAAAACAATATTCACAACAAATCTAAAAATGCAATTACTAGTATCTTACAAAAAGCTTTTAACAATAACAAAATTCCTGCAAAATAATTCAGTGTGAAGTAAATATTTTTAATTTTAAGGAATAATAAGCTTTTTACCCTTCTTACTGTTATTTATATATAAAGTTATTTATATTTAAACAGATTATTTAAAAAGTGACTGAACTTAATTAATTTAACATTTTAATAATTATAAATGGAGCGTAAAAACACGTCAGAAAATAATTAGTAGAGCTAAAATCACATGAAATTTTTAAGATTTAATAAAGTCTACATTTATAGTAGAAGAGTTATCAACTTTAGTAATTTAGATCTTGCTTTTAAATCGACTAAAATAAAGACCCTCAGCCTTTTCATTTCGATACGTAACTGTAGTCATCCGCCAGTTGATGTGTATTGTATTCTTTTAGTGACTCTTCCCAAATAAATCCAAAAGCTTAGTGCGTTCTGTTACTTAACTAGGCATTAATTGCAAACTAACAATTAAATATTTATGGGCGAATCAATAAACTTCTATTTTTCGCATATCAACAATCTTTTTGCTTTATTTAATATATTTACTTAATATTTATGTAAATTTAAAAAAAAATAAAGCATACTAGAAAACAAGATTTAAAAATAGACAATTCTATATATTCATAATTTTAACATTTAAAAAAATATGAAAGCATAAAATAATTTATTTTCTAATATGTTACATTATTTTCAGGTATGTACTTTAGAACAAATTACAGACTTTATTGCAGAATGTTAAATATAGTATTTAAAAAAAAGCAAGAACTGTAATTTTCGCAATTATACAATTTATTTCTCGTTTAAATAAGAAATTAACTTATCCAAAACAATAAGTCAAATATAAATTATTAAAAAGTAACTTATTTGGGGACATAATGAATGGAGATAAATATTTTATTTATATAAATATGCTTCATTTTTCTCTGCAAGCAGCATATAAATTTTTCAGTTTGTTTGAAGAAGATACTAAATGTTCCTAATTACATTATAAGTCTGATGACATTCTTCATCACAATAAAGCTAATCTTCATTCTTTCAATTTACTTCTTCAAGAAAAAAGTGTCATGCATTTGCAAAATTAGATGTATTTTAGTTAGAAAAATATATATATATATGTATATATATTGAATATTTAGTAAATATATTGAATTATTGAATATATAGTATATATATAATTGAATATATAGTAAAAATATATACATATATATATGTATATATTTGTATATAATATGTATATATTTATATATATATGTATATATATATGTATATAGTGTGTATATATATACACACACACTTACATACTTATAAACACACAGGATTTAGACCTTGATATACAATGAGAAAGGAAGCACTTATGCAATGTCATTCTTTGGCTTTCTTACTTAAAAAACCAGGTTAGGTCCCTTAAAATTAATATAAAACACTATTGATATTTATTAATTAATCCTGCACTTTTAACTTTTTATGAGATATCGATTAAAAAAACCTAACAGAAGTTTTTTGAATAAAAAACTTATTCTTCATTCTGCCAATTTTGTTAATTTTAAAAAGAATCATGACCAATGATAAGAAACTATTAAAAGCAGTCAGTCGAATATACATATACATAAAATCGAATATATAGCAATGATGCAAGTCAGTAAAATAATAACGTGGCATGTACTAACCATAAAACTTAACCCTAATTAAATAATAACCCCCACTTAATAAAAAAAACACTTGCCATAAACAATGTTTTTATCACAAATTTTATCTTTTGAGCTTCGATTTCACACTGTTCGTATTTGTCAAAAAATGCGGACAAAATGATTGGTATTAGTATAAAATATAACAGCTTCGCCTTTAATTAATAATAGAACGTAACTATAGCAAAACAATAACACTACTAACAAATAAGACTTTATATTTCCATATTCAATAACATCACAATATAAAATATGCAACACATATATGTATATTATATATATATCATATATCATATAT
>JAOWBB010007076.1:0-12987 GCA_028565995.1 Ricinus marginatus
TTTTCACTTTTATAAACATTTTCATTTAGTTTTAAAATTAGGTTATCATTAGATTATCATACGACTGATATGATTTACACGATAAAATAAAAAAATGTATATTTTTCTTATGAATCCTAAAATAAATACTGCATAATAATATTTAATTTCATTCAATAACAATCAAGATGCATTAATCATTTAAGATGAATTTAACACGTATTTTTTATGAAAAAATTGGCGGCTAAATTATAAAAATTCCTTACCTGTCTACACTAATAAAAACAAAATAGTTAACAAAATATTAAATATTTAAAAAATATTATTTCAATTCATCTGAATTACATTTATTCCGATTCAGTACTCAAATATTATAAACATGACAAAATAAAGAGCGTTTCAGTAACGGTCGAAAATACAAGTGGAAGGAGAATAGCTAAAGACACGAAAACGGGAGACACCAAAATCAACAAAGAATAAAAAATTAACATCTCAAAATAGTATTATTTAATACTACAGGACTCGTATTGTTAATAAACAGAAACATATATTAATTCTATACTTAGTTTTTATATTTTATTTCATAAAAACTCAAATACATAAAAAACATTTTTTAACGAAATGATAAGGTATGTTGACAGTAAAAGTCATTCATGCAATATGAAAATTAGCAGAATGTTAAATTAATAACATCTATTTTCATATATATATTTTTAACTCATAGACACTGTTATTTTTTAAATTTAATTCATTTTTTAAAAATAAAAACTAAAATTACATTATCATTGACGTTTTGTATATGTATATATTAGTAATCATTAATTTCTGATATACTTATAGATTTTCACGTTTTCAAAAATAATTTTATAACGTGTAAGATTAGAATGTGTCAATTTACATTTCTCAGGCAATTTAGAAATACATGTACCAGTAAGTTCATTATAAAATAATTTTCCGGCACACATAAAATGATGATCAGTTAAATCAGAATCACATACATAATATTTTTTACAATCATCTGCATCAGGAAAAACACCTTCAGCCACACATTTAAAATTACTACTAGTTTCAACTCTCAAACCCAAAGGAGAATTATAACTATTAGATATTATCGGGACATCTGAGAAATTTGAAGAGTGTGATCCGGGTGCAAAGTTATTTAACGCATCACTTGACAAAGGCATAAAACTCTCATCAGTTACTGAAGACAGTGAAGATCCATTAATAGTAAACATAATGGAATTACTGTCATCATCAGAAACTGAATCCGTATAATTATTAAAAACATCAGAGCCGAAAGTCGTCTCATTGCTTTTTTCTTCATATTCATCTGTTACATCATTAAAATTTTTGAAACGTTGAATATCGTCAGTAAAATGCGATGGACATGCTGAACCGCATTTAAAATCATACTCTCCTGATGTTGCGTTTACTGGAATCCCATTGATCACGGATTGGTTGTTAATTTGAGAAGATCGTTCCTTGCCAAAATCAAAAACTTCTAGATGCTCAGTATGATCAGTTGCATGCGTTGAACGTGGTACACCAGTATTTGGATCATACGGCTCTGATGTAGAGTTAAATAGAGCTTCATACTCTGGGGTTTGGTTTTCGATTTGAAAAGATGATTGCGATGGAAGTTCGAAAATGTCAGCTGTATTGGAAGAATACGTTTTGACATTCGGATATACAGGTATGGTCTTTAGGTTTGATTCCGCGGCTCCTGGAACAATTTTTTTCTTACCGTCTGATCCGATTATCCACATAAATATTTTGTCCTGAGAATCGATGGAAGTGACAATTTCGTAGTTCAGTATAAATTTCGTTGCATTTGGCTCCGTAGGAAAAAGGGAGGATATGATAGAGATTTCATTTAAATGACCAAATGCAGTGGATGTATTCTCTTTGTCGTTATCTTCAAGTTCTTTTTTTTGTAATTCATAATCATCTCTTTCAGGATATTCAGTGTGAGCAGTTTTATGGATTGAACACGGTATGCCAGGATTCATATCACATGGCTCTGATGTAGGGTTAAATAGAGCTTCATACTCTGGGGTTTGGTTTTCGATTTGAAAAGATGATTGTGATGGAAGTTCGAAAATGTCAGCTGTATTGGAAGAATACGTTTTGACATTCGGATATACAGGTATGGTCTTTAGGTTTGATTCCGCGGCTCCTGGTACAATTTTTTTCTTACCTTCTGGTCCGATCATCGACATAAATATTTTGTCCTGAGAATCGATGGAAGTGACAATTTCGTAGTCCAGTCCTAATTTCATTGTGTTTGATTCCCTATCACTGAGTGGCGGAATTGACGAGACTTCATTTGAGTTTCCAAATGCAGTGGTAATCATGTTTTGGTCACTTATGTCTTTTTGTTGTTCATCATTATTATCATTATTATTTTCTGGATTTTCAGTATTTGTTGTGATTTGCGTTGAACAAGCTGTGTCAGAATTCATATCGCAGAGTCGTGATTTACCATTTCCTGGAGCCCTGTTCATTGCCATTTGATTTGCGAATTGAGAAGACATTTTTGAAGGAAATCCAGAAATTCTGGCAGAGAATGAAGTTACATTCGGATACGTGGTTGTAGCCTTATGGAATGATTCCGTTGAAGATGGATTAATTTCTGCGTTGTCATTCTGTTCGGAAATCAATGTAAATGTCTTTTCTTCTGAATTAGTGGATGTTAAACTTTCAGAAGTTGTTGCTAGTTTTGCCAATGTTAAACCAGTTTCAGTTTTACTTTCTGGTACTGCTAATAATTCTTTCTTCATTGACTGCGATTTTTTTATGAACTTCGTGAAATTTTTCGATAATGATGTAAATAATTTTTTCGTTGTTTTATATGTTTTTGTTGCGTTTATTAATTTTCCAGTCGTAAATAAAACCCAGTATTCATTTTCTCCATTGGGTGGTCCTGATAATGGTATCTGGTTTGTGTTGTTTTTTGCAATTATGTATATATATTGTCCTTTTGGGTTTTGTATCCAATAGTTTTCTTCCTCTTTTGGCGCTCCTGATATCGGTAATTTGTTTGTACTATTTTTTCCAGGTTTCCATATGTATTCTTTTTTTGCTGTCATTATCCAATAATTTGTTCCGTCATCTGGTGTTCCTGCCGATGGTAAATCATTTATGTTTTTACTACCGGGACTCCATATATATTGTCCTTTTGTATTTAATATCCAGTAATCTTGCGCCCCGTCGGGTGGTCCTGATGGTGGGTACTGATTTGTACTGTTATTTTTAATTCTCCAAATATATTGTCCTTTTCTGTTTAATATCCAGTAGTTGTCTTCTCCATTTGGAGCCGCTAATATTGGTAATTGATTTTCTTTTTTTCCCATCTTCCATACATATTCTCCTGTTGGCATTATTATCCAATTATCCGTTTCCTCATTACGAATTCCATTTGATATGAAGTCATTTACAGTTTCTTTTAAAGCATTATTTACGTTTTTTTCAGTTTCATTGTGTTTCCAGTAATCTGATGCAGTTGTTACAATCTCAGTACTAAATTGGAAATCCGATTTTTCCAAATGTTCTGTTTTTCCTAATATCCAATTTCGATGTTCCAATGATGAGATAACTTGGTCAGTGTTTGCTATTCCAGTTAACTTTTCTTCAGTTGTATCAGTTGTCGGAATAAGTTCAGGAAGATTTGGTGCTGATATTTCACTAATATCTCTTGGATTTGATTTAGTTATGTGTGATTCTTCAATGTTATAATTAGCTTTTGCCAAACACTTTTCTACTCCTGGCTGGTAGTAATAATCTTCTAAACATTTAAATTCTTTGAATTTCCAAGTTGCCTGTTCTAGGTCGTAAATACATAGAAGGTAGCTTCTTGGGGTGAGAGCTTTGCGTTCTCCAACAGTGCAGTTATCGTTTAACATGCATACGACTACAGGTGCTATATCAGTTCGACACACGAAACCTGTAATAATATAGTGCAGGATTTTATTTGTAATATAACTTATTTTACATATTTTTAGTTATTAATATTTATATATTACTTTTGCGATGAATGACTTGAGTTCTTTTGCGCTATCTGAAATATTGTTAAAGAAATTAGTTTTTTTCATATTTTGGAAATCTTGATTTTATTGTAAAAAATTGAGTTTGAGATTTTTTTTTTATATAAGGAATATATATATTTATTTTTAAAAAGATAACTGTTTGGTTAATTTCATTTAGGTGTGAAAGCCCGAGACTTCCTGCAGCACCAGATTTTATTTCTCCATCAATTTGATACGAGTTTGAATTATTTATTCTGATTTTATCCCATTCGTATACGTGGAATGGAATAATGCACGAAGAATTAGAATGGTAAAAATATTGTCATAGTTTTTGCCACAATCTGCTATTACAGTATGTGACATTTAAAAAATTAGATAATAAAAAGTCGAAATTTGTCAAAAAAGCTTACGTGACGATGATTCTATTTATCAACATGTTTTAGGTGAAAAGTTGAAGTGAAGTCGGTGCTTTCTTTCACCTATGTTCCACAAACAAAATTTACTGAAGTAGAAAAAGCGAAAAGTTTTCCTCATTGTATTGTAAATGGAACTATAGACTAAGACATAAAACGTAGATTCTATCGGTTGCTTTCGCTTAGTTCCGATGATTATTTGCGTACAAAGTTAATCTTTAAAACTCATTAAAGTTTTATGCTTCCTTTATGCTTATGCGATCTTCTCTTCTGCCATTTTTCAATTTAACCGACCTTTATTTCAGATCTTGAAATATCTGATAAAGTCTGCTGTAATTATGCGGTATCTTTATTCCTATTCTAAGATGTTCTAACCCAAAATATTTCTAAATTCACTTCTTTTTTCCTCGCCTTCGCTATGATTAGATCGATACTTGTTCCCTTGCCTCACAAGCCCTATTATATTTCATTATTTATTTTTTTTTCAATCTAGGTAAGATTGCTTCAGTTGGGAAATGTATTGAGTTTTGAAATGTACATATATATTTATGTGTTAATATGACCGAAAATGACCTATGGCCGAAAATTTACTCTTTTTTTTTTAATTATTGCAGATCCTCCTGGGTTAAAAAAAATGTATTTTTTTCAACAATTTTTTGCCTTGCCTAATTTTTATCATCGATCTTTAAGACAATCTGTCGTTGATATTTTTGAAAAATTTGTTGTTCCACAGTTATTAAAAAAGCTTTTTGTCTTTTTTCAAATAAAATTTATACAAAAGCAATAGTAATCTGTGTATGAGTGAACGATTGTGCAATGTTGGAAGTACCTTTCAGGTCCTGCTTCAGATGTATATTCCTTTGCTAGCATTCAGTATTTTAATGAACCTTCAGTTTTTAAATGCATGAATAATCTCTTTTGGCATTTTCTATTTCATTTTCAGGATTTCTTGTGTTTAGATTATTGCATGTTAATGGTTGGAATTCTTCCTGAAACATATGCATTTTCATTAGATGTTAATTTTATCGCTCTTAATGTAAACAATTTTTTTCAAATCGAAAAACTTAATTTATTTCTTAGGTGGCACATCCCACAAGATCTTAAAATTATCAAATTACTTTCACCGTGTTGAAGAAACTTCCATTCTTTTTTTTCTTATGGTACAGTAAACTTCCATTTATTTTAGAATGCATTACTTAGATATAAAAACAATTTATGCCTTGTAACTATATATGTTCAATATATCTGTTATGTCGTCCAATTTATTTCTTTCAACTTCTTAAAAAATTTGTCTGTGGTTATCTGTGACTTGTTACTTCACTAAAGTCTTGAAATTTTTCAACTTTATGCATGTGCATTTACATTTGAGCCTGTCCTCCGGCAGTTTTTTAATATAAGAATATGCTATCAATATTAATAGTATCTCTAATTAGCAACTTTTTCAAAATTCTAATTCCCAGTTGTGATTAGTGTTGGAATTTCTAGTCAGCTTTGGACATGCAGATGCCTCATAAAATAATTTGTTTGATTTTTACTTCCGGAGCTGGCTGCTTTCGTTTCCATTTCGTCCAGTCACTTTCCTCTTTTATCTTTTGATTCGAATTTTATATGCATTTTGTAGTTCACAGATTAGTTTTGAAATGGGGTTGCTTTTTTAATTTGCAGAATCGTCACAATTCAGTCCATATTTTAACAGTACTAGAAATTTTGCATTTCAAAAATTCAGTTTTATAATTCAAGACTCATTTTATTTTTATAAAAATATAATTACTGGAAATTTTGAAATGAAAGGCAAAATTGAGATTTAATGTGTACGTCCTACCGCTTTCTGACTTAAAACTACTATTTTTATACCTAAATAATAAAAAAAATGTAGCCATCAGTAGCTTTTTTAATTATAACAAAAACTACCCTAATCATCTGCAATACTTTATTATTATCTTTTACTACAATTATTTCATAATCACAGTTCATAGGTTAACAAGTATTATAAACATTAATTTTTAATTTTTGTCTTAATTGTTTATATTATATATACTTAAATAGACTTTTTTATAAATATGTATCATTTATTATGTAATGTTACGAAATATATTTGTTATAATATTTGAAATCTCATATTAATTTTCATATAATCCAAAAATCTTGTTAGAAATTTATTAAATTATTCTAAACAATCAATATTTTATATGTAATGAAGAATATACTTGTACCAATATAATTATATAATCGTCAGTAAAGATAGGATTTGGATATTAGGATTATATAGAACCTAAATAAGCAAAAACGACCAAAAGCATTATCGAGAATGGCACCTAGAATTGGTTTGAACTCATATCTGGTAATATCAATATCTTTGAATAATGAAGAGTTCAAATTCTTTGCCAGCAAACAAATTATAGAGAAGAATTTTGTTACAATTAAAATTTAATTATTCTTTTATAATTATATATAAAGATCAAAAATTTTTAAAAAATTAAAAATTAGATTTTCTGCATTTCTGTGATGTGAAATAGGTGCAGGAGCGAAGGATCTCACTGAAGTTGGTGTCTCCAAAGCAGGTCTTGTGAACCACCTCCAGATTCGAAGAGCATTCATAGTATTTTTTGCAGTTTTGGGGATCTGGATAAAGCCCTGGATAAATGCAAATAAAACTTCGACTAAACTTGTCACCTTCTTCGCTTTCTACTGAAGATGATTCGGTAGGAGATGCGGGTTTAGATTTCGCATATTGACAGAGATTGAAGCCATTTTTAGGTTTCTTACATTTTCCTTTCTCCCTATTGAAAAACTTGTTTTTGGGGCAGTTATAAAGTACTGGTTCTGCTGCATCATCTTCGCAATGATAGAAACTTTGACAGTTCTTAGGATCGGGGAAATAGCCACGTTTTCGGCAGACAAAACTTGGAGCTGTGGTTGTGGTCTGAGTGGCATTCTCCAAACAACGATCGGGGGTTTCTCTTTTGCATTCTTTAGCGTTCTCATCGAAGAAGGTTGAATGTGGGCACGTAAATAAAGTAGATTCTAATTGCCAAGTACAAACATAATATCGTTGACAGTTTTTCGGATCCGCGAATCTGCCCGGTGTCCGACAGCGAAATTCCGTTTGGACAAATTCAGTCGAATGAAGATAGTAAGAAGTTTGATTTGCTGATGTATTATTAAAACAGTTGGCTGGCATTGTGAAATCGCAAAATTTAGTCTCCTCACTGAAAAACGTTCCACTTCGGCAGGCCACTTTCTTAGCGAATCCATAACAGACATAAAAATATCTACAATCTTTTGGATCCACAAAAACGCCGCGCCCGGGGCACCGAAATTCTTGTTCTCCGGTTTCTGGCAAAGATGCCGGTTCGGGAGTGCTGACTTTGGCGGAAGTCAAACATCGTGATTGCATTTCCTTTACACATCGCTTAGTTTCAGCATTAAAATATAATCCAGGTTGACAATTTCTTCGTCTCGGGTGACCATAGCAAATGTAGAAACTGTGACAATTTTGCGGATCGGGAAAGATACCATCTTTGGGGCACACAAAATTCTCGGGTTCTTCTGCTTCTGAAGCCTTTTCGGGTATTATCTGCGGTGGGCTTGGCGTGCTGAGACGTCTCTCCTGGCAGCGTTCAGGCACGTGCTTATCGCATCGTTTTGTTTCGGCATTAAAATAAGATCCGGAACGGCATTCCACTCGTCTTGGGATTTGTTTTGGGCGACCTAAGCAGACGTAGAACTTCTTGCAGTCTTCTGGATCGGGAAAGATGCCAATACGAGGACAGACAAATTCTTCTGACTTTGGCGTTGTTGAATAGTCAGGAGTCGTTTGAACCGGGGGCACCTGGGTCGTGGATTTATCAAATTCAAAATTTCGACATCTTTTCGGTAAGCGTGTAGTACAAGACGAAATATTTTCATCATAGTACATGTTCGAAGGACAATATTCTGTTAATGCGCGAGTTTCGGCATTGCAGATATGATATAAACTACAATTTTTTGGATCGGGAAAATAGCCAATGCCTGAGCATGTAAATTCATCCGGATTGGATTTATTCTGATACCATGATTGTTTAAAACATGTGTATGGAATTTCTTCTGAACATGCGTGAATACTTTCATGGAAATATTTGTTCTCGGGACAAGTCACTGGATGTACAACATTTCTAAACCTGCAAACGTAGTACTTCCTACAGTCATCAGGATCTGAGAAGTATCCTACACGGGGACACGTAAACTTATTCCCGTGGGCCTTTTTGTTCTGGCATCTTTCTGGTAGATCAGAAGAACAACCTATTTTACGATTATGATAGTAGCTGTTTTTGGGGCACTCTACGGAGAACTTTGACTCCCAAGAATAACAAATGTAATATCTATGACAGTTATTCGGATCTGGAAAATAGCCGGCATGAGGACATTTAAAACTATCCTTGTCGCGATCAGTATTTCCGATGTCATCTTTTATGTCCTTATCATCATCATCATTATCACCAGCACTACCAACACCACCATCATCATCATCATCATTATTATTATTATTATTATTATTATTACTATTATTATTATTATCATCGTCGTCGTCGTCGTCGTCATCAGGATTATCATCATCATCATCATCATCATCATCACCACCACCACTATCATCATTATCATTATCATCATCGTCATCATCATCATCATCATCATCATCATCATCATCATCATCATCATCATTATCATCATCATCATTATTATCCTTCTTCCCAATATCATGATCTTCATCTACTATTTTAGTTGTTTTATGATTTCCACTCCCAAAATTTTTGCATGATGTCGATATTTCACTTAAACAGTCACTTATCTCATCATGAAAGTACATGTTTTCCGGGCACGTATTTGGGAAACCAAAGTCACTGTTATAACAAATCCAATATTTTCGGCAATTTTTGGAATCTGCAAAAGTTCCGGCACCGGGGCATGAGAAATCCTTGTCATATTCATCGTCTGACGGTTCTGGAGTAGAACTTAGTGGTACTTTGGTCGAAGGTCGACATCTTTCCGGCACATCCAACGTGCAGAACACGCTTTCATTGTCAAAGTACGTATCGTCGGGGCAGGTTATCAGCATAGCAGAGCCAAAGCCGTAGCAAGCATAATAGCGATGACAGTTTTCGGGATCCGGAAAATATCCTTCTCTGGGACATTTGAATTCTTTGGATGGTAAAGCAGTTGTTGAACCAAGTTTATCATTGACATTTTTCTTCGTTGTTGTAGGAGTTTTAAAGGTATACGGAGGTTTTTCCTTAGAGTGGCACCTTTCGGGTTTCTCCTGAGTGCAAAATCCTTTGATTTCATCGAAGTATGTATCGTGAGGACAAGAAGCCGGGAGTCCAGGTGACCAGTCATAGCAAATGAAAAATCGTGTGCAGTTTTGGTAATCCGGAAAATAACCCTCTCCTGGACATCGATAGCTTTCTCTGTTGTTCATCGATGTTGAGATCGTTGTGGATATAATGCGACCATTCATTGTACCGGGTTTATTACATCTTTCTGGCATTTTCGAGGTGCACTGAATAAGGTCGTCATCGAAATAAGTGTTTTCAGGGCAAGAAATTGGCTTTTCATGCTGAAGCGGACTACTGATATCATGTCTGTAGCATACGTAATACCTCTGACAATTTGTTGGATCTGGCAATAGTCCCTCATCGGAGCAGACAAAATCAATGCCTTGCTCTGCGTCGAGCTCTACCGATGACTGGTAAATGTTATCATTTGAAGATGTTTCAAAGTTGACACATCTCTTGGGTATGACTTCGGTGCAAAACTCTATATCGGAATCGTAATAAGTGTTATTAGGGCATTCAATTTGTATAGCATTGTTCCATTCGTTGCATAGATAATACGAGTGACAGCTCTTAGGATCAGGGTAATAGCCCTCACCAGTACATTTGAATTCGGCGCCTCTTTCACCATCATTGTATCCAACAGTAGTTGAAATGTAGTTGTCCATCGACGTGTCGGTAGCATGACATCTATCAGGTTTTTCTTTGGAGCAGATGAGATTCTCATCGTAATATAAACCATCCGGACATGAAATAGATATGGGAGGAGTTTCGCTGAAACATATATAATACCTTTTACAATTTTTGAGATCTGCATAATATCCGTCTCCGGGGCAAACGAATTCACCTTCTGCTGCATCTCCCGTAATGACTTTAGAGGTTGAAAAAATGTTTCCTATCGTGTAGCTCCATGGTGGTTCATATTCTTCTGTTGTCGCTGTAATAAGAGTTTTATCATCCGATGTATATTCTGACATATCGTTATATCGCGCAGTAGATATTGACGTTTCCTTATCTTCACGGTCATTCCATTTTGTCTTCAGAGATTTGATGTCTAGCGAAGAATTTTCTGAAGCTCCACCATCTATTGTTGACAGCTTTTTGCTTCCATTTATTAAATAAACATTCTCCGGTGTGAGATTGGTACCTCCTTTAACTTTTCCGGTTTGTTTTTGAGTCTGCAGATTCTCATCGGAAAAATCTGTATAATCTTCGTCGGTGGAAATTTTATCCTCAACTGTAGATTTTTCCGTGGATTCATCATTTTTATAAGAGGTAGATTTAGTCGAGGAGAGCCGCGTGGAATTTTCAGATAAATTAGCTGAAGCAGACAGACATCTTTCTGGTTTATCGTACACGCAATCTTGAAATTTGGTTTCAAAATAAGTGCCTTCGGCGCAGGATATGTGAAAAAAGGAACCCCATTCATCGCACATATAAAACCGCTGGCAGTCTCGTGGATCCGGATAATATCCCTCTCCGGAACAGATAAATTCTTCTGCAGTTTCTTTACTGTCCGTCGGCGTTTGGGGTATCTTACATCCTTTAGGTATCTTCTCTGTGCAAATGGAATTTTCAGCATCGAAATATGTGCCGTTAGCGCATTTTTTTTCCATCCCTATACTGGAGCCATCGCATACAAAATATCTCTGGCAATTTTCTGGATCCGGGAAGAATCCATCGTCCAGGCAAATGAATTCAATTTTAGATGACTGATTACGTTCCCCCGTCGAGCCCGCCTTGGTACTCTTCTTCGTCTTCTCGTAGCTTAGAAAGTCTGGTCCTCTTTGTGAAATGTCAGTGAATAGTATACCGGAGGTAAATTTGATTCCTTTTTCAGTTATTTCGTCTTCATTGTTCTTCGATTCAGAACCGCTTGAATCAACATTAGAAGATTTCCATTCTTTGACAGAAATTTGTGAACTGTAACCGACCGGCAATTTTTCACCTGATTTCTCTTCCTTCAAGCAGCCACCTAAACTTGACACGAAATACGAGCCCTCAGGACAAGTATATTCTCTCTTGTTCCAATTATAATTATCAAGATCCAGGACACACGTGTAAAATTTATAAATGGACGTTAAATCCGGAAATATTCCCTCTGTAAAGCAATCATTGATTTCCTGACATACAGAATGAGGACTGCATTGTCTTTCTTTGCTTCTGCAAACCGATCCTGAAACATGAATTGATTGGTAGCTGAATACATCGCTATTAGCCTAATAGAATGCTTCGTAAAAAGCAGCATTAGGCCTTTTATTTATTGCGACACGGAGAACAAAAATCTTTCGTAAATGAAAATAATTATCATAGAATAACTGGGAAGCATGCACCTTTTGGGAAATATAATGCCAAATGTATGATATCCGGTAGAGAAAAAATAGCAGTCAGACCTAATAAAGATGATCGTGGCAAAACAAAGGCTTTAAATGCGAATTGTAATAAAAGGCCTCGAAATTAAGTTAGACGGACAAAAACCATATTCATACCATTTTTGATTTATGTTAAGCCGTGAATGATAAACTCGTTTCTGCGCAGGCAAAAAACTTTCAAACGGAAAACTCATGCAGTTCTCTTTCGGGAAAAGTTAATACCCCGTAATACAATCAAAGTAAACTCAACTATTTTCAATAACACCAATTGGTTCATAACTTAAGCCGACATTCAGTTAAAAGCACTGCCAATGAAATTTTTTCCTCGTATTAAAATTCAGATTATATAAAAGCTAATACGGCGTAAGCTTTTGAAAGTAGAGGAAAAAGAAAAATGAACTGAATGATTGACTTACATGTAGGTAGTAGCATTGCCATGCATAAATACCGTCGAAGATAATTCAAATTACGTTTACGTGGAAAAATGTCAGGTAATATTCCAAAAAGGGATTTTTATAAAAAGGAAATTAACAAGTTTAAAAGCGGGAGGAAACATTTGATATCTGTGACAGAACGTGCACGTCCTTCATGCAAAACTATTTACCGCTACACGTGGTGTGTGTGTGTGTGTGTATATATATATATATATATATATATATCTGTGTGTACACGATATGCTGCCATACCTGGTAAACACCGAAATCGGTCTCCGACAACTTCGCCGTTTACGCAAAACTCGTATTCCGTTTCATTCACGCAGTAGAATCCTTCGCAGTTGCATTTTTTAGCAACGGAAAATTGAACCGAAACCTGAAAATTTTCATCATTTTAGGTGTTAAAAATTTTGCAAGGTACGTTAAAACTCTCGATGTCGATATTTTCCCCCCCC
>JAOWBB010007077.1:0-42055 GCA_028565995.1 Ricinus marginatus
ATAAATAAATATTGAATATATTAAATTTGGTATTTATTAATTTTATAACATATCTGACAAATTCAGTTTTTAGAAATAAATTTCATCAAATAAAATTTTACACAGTAAAATGGCTCAAATCATTAAGTAATTTAGAGGATGACATGCAATAGTTATTCATGTATGCCAATATATTTAATGTTCATCTTAAGGTAAATATATGGTATTGATGTTAAACATTTTCCCTTTTTTTTGGATGCTTAACCGGAGAAAACAACTTAAATTTGAGAAAGAGGAAAATTTTGCGGGAACCAAAATGGAGAAGAAGAAAATAAGATCACCTCCCATTGATATCCAATATATTAAGACCTTACGAAATTACAAAATGATATTTACTTTTTAACAAACAACAATTATCTATCATGTTCGCAGAATCGCACACCATTTAATAATTTATACACAGAAATATTTAAATTAATTGACAATAATGAAGTTGAGTTTATGACCTTAGGCAAAACCTTGAAAATTAAATATTTGTTCTTTCTCCTTTTTTATGACCAAAGTTGTATACTTTTCATCTCTGTTTAAAAATAAAAATCATTTCCATTTTCATTTATTACTTGGCAAAAAAAAGCTCGACAGTTCATCGTTTACTACTTCGTACTTACAAATTGTAAATACACTATTTTCATGACAAAATGAAATGTTCATAATAAAAATGCTTACTTAGATGCTAGAAAATAATTATATTTTTTTTTAGAAAGCTACATCAAAATTGTCGGTTTAGATATAAAATTAATTTAACCTGATAAATTATTTTTAATTATTCAAATAATTTCTAGAGCATTTAAATGAAGCATTTAATTGTGAATATATATTACAGACGAATTTGACATCTGTCTATCTCTCTCATTCTCTTCTCTTTATATAATCTTCTCAGTATTAAGTAAATATTAAAATAGATAATCAAATTCGAATATTTCTATACTTACGAATATATCTTTTCTTGAATGATATTTTCCCTGAATGCAGATATTATTTCCCATGAAGACGAATACAATCAAGTTATGAGAATGTTCAAATAATTTTTAAAGAGATAGAATTAATTAAAAGAAATAATATTACCTATTAATAGGATAAAAAGTTGATAAAAAAATGTAACTAAATATTAAAAGAAACCATGTTTAAAACAACATTTTTCTTTTAGCTCTATTGAATAACTGACCAAATTAAAAGATTATATATTACTTAACTACATTGATTACACGATTATTTTTACCTTTTTCTACTGATTTTTGTACAATTTATCTTTTAGAATTATATATCTTGGTATTTACTGATGTGAAAAAAATGCTGTAAAACAATTAGTCGACATCACTTTAAATTTTTATCAAAAAATAAAAGAAATCTTTTTTACTTCAGTAATTTACATATAATATTCATTTCTACGTAAATAATTCAATTCAGCTAAAATTTTTTTTGTTATTTACTGGGAAAAATAAATCATTTATAATAAATATATTTTAAAAAATAGGTAAACTTTTAAATTTCGCAAATGAGAAAATAAAAATCATTACTTTTAAATTATTTTTTTATATTTCAAATCGGTAGAACTACAAGTAACTCGCTTATCTAATGCTTCAGTATTTATTGAGTTTAATGAAAGACTGCCTTAAAAATGCTCTCGTTTAGAAGGTAAATTTATGGTTCAATAAAATCAACACCGCAGGACGTCGATGATGAGAAATTTCTGCTTTACAGATCTCTGTCAGGCCCATACTCATGAAGCTGTAAATGGAGAAAAGGCCACAGAATTCGGTCTCAAGAGAATCAATTTTGAATTGATTAACTTTTAAGACTGCTTGCTTGCGGCCACTTTTCTCTCTAAATTTTCATTGAAGGTTTTCGATAGAATAACAGCACATCCGGTTTTAAAATGAATCTTATGCTTCCTTGCCTGTAAATCAGGAAAGGTTCATGATGAAAGTTCTCTGATTTTGAAACACCTGGAAAATTTTGCGAATCAGAAAATTCTAATTTGAATGTAAAATAAAATTTAGCTCCCATCTGAATCGAAAAATGGGTCTTTAACTTTCTTAAGAGTTCGATGGAATCATAATTAACAAATCTTTGATCACCTTTAGCACACATGTCAATTTCGTACACTTTGACTAATATGCGTGCTGCAATATGAGAAAGATGACATTCATAATTAATGTAACCTCGCTCTTCATTATATATTTTCCTGTATATAACGTCTTTGTTTTGCGGTTTTGGAAGCTTTGCTATTTATTTTCAAACTGTCAAAACAAATTTAGGTCACCCCTTTTGATAATATTCAAACGATTTCATCTAAGTATAAGTCTAATTCGTAAAAGTGAGAGTTAAATGGATAAAAACTTGATTGCAAATCATGAAAGTTTTAATAGCTCACAGATGAACTGTAGAAACTGCTGAACGCTGGTCAACCATATACTCCCCACACATTTCATTAAAAGCATTGTGATACTCCGTAGGGTTTCTCCTTTGAGTCATTTCAATCTTGATATAAGATCTTTAACTCTTACAGTACTCGAAATCTTTGCAAAAGCCGTTCTAACGCTCTTGAATTTGTAGCATGACGCTTAAAAAGAAAACCAATTCGGTTTCAAATCCATAATGCTGGCGTTTTAGTCATTTGATCGGCGGTGTTCCTATTTTGTATCGCTGTAACAATATATTCAAATTCTATTAGTAATTTTATTCCTTCCTTATTTTTTCACTTATAATTTCTTCTTTGCCTGTGCAATCTACTTTATTAAAAAAATATTCCTTTTTTCAAATTAAAAAATTTTTGATGCCAATCGATACCGACTATAAAGATGTATTAGAAGTGAGGAACAAGAAGAAAGTTGAAAATATCAATCACAGATCACGATCAGGATGCGTTTTCGAGGTCCATTAGTTGAAATGTTTTTGGGAATAAGTTTAGAATCCAACCTTTTTAAAGCCCTTAAAATTTTTATGCCTTAGGTTTATCTCTTCTTATACATCAGCTGATGTCAAGTAGAGAATTATCAGGATGAATGAGGCAAACTCAGGCGGCCTCCAATATAAGCTTGACTTCGGGGATTTAGCTTCGGGGACTGCGGTTGCTTTTAGTGACGTGAAAACAGCGAATTCTGGGAGATTTTTGAAATTATTTAACAGAATATCCTGTTTAAAAGGATTTTACAAGCGATACTTATATCAAATTAATTTCCTTTACAAAACAGAAGGACTAGATACTTTAAACACTTCCCTTTGCTTTAATTAACAAATTTTCAAGTGATCCCGTGGCGAAGATGCTATGTGAAATAAAATATATGAATTTTTAGAGATCTTTACATCAGATAAATTAAAACGAGTTACTGAAACTGTTTTTTAAAATATGGATAAAAAAATCGAAGATTCAGTTATCGCAAAGTAAATTGGAAGCTCTTACTATCAGCCAAAACTTTCAAAACTATTCTGAGTCCTGATGAGTCTTTGTTTTGAACATCATTTATCAAATAGTTTACAATTAATCATTCATTATACGGTCCCTTATTAACTTGAGCATGAAATACATTTATTTATAATTATTCTCAGTAGTCTTAACATCCAATCATAAAATATTCTGTTGTATATAATGTTGAAATTATTCATCTTTTGATCTTGTTAATAAAAAAAACCTTGACTATGTATGTAAGGAACTAGATCCGTCGAGATATTGCTGTTAATATATGCTATTATGACAAGAACAATAGAAGTGAATCTTCTTCCTTCTTTAATAAACTTGCTTTGATCAATAAACCTTTCTTATAACTGAGCCATTTCAAAGTTAATTTATTAAATTTTCAGTATACGGTCTTTGCACGAGACCGAAATTAAAACAGGACAGAATATATTCGAAAATTTCCACATTTTAGGAAATTACTTTGAAATTTAAACTTCAGAACTTTAAATACTATGTACGGATTTTCCTACCTTAGCACATAAAATGTTTAAATGTAGCAGTACAGACTCCAAATTTAATGAGAACAAGTGGTCTAAAGTTATTTTCATTATATTTTTTTTGATTTTTTCATCATCTAATTAAATAATTTTTGAGTAGCCGACAGAATTTAATATGAATAATGTAATGTTAGAATGTAAACGGCTTTGTGACCTATATCGTTGAACCATAGCAATCGATTTTGTTTAATTTCATTTAGTTTTTCCTTTTTCCCCTTCCGTCAGGAAACTATTGACAGAGTTTCTAAGTTTTCTTTCTTCTAAATTTTAATCTAACATAGCAACAATCTTTCATCCAACACCTGTCAAAACAATATTTTAAAATTAATAGTCTAAATGTAGTATTTGATTTATTGATATATGGTTGAGTAACTTTTTCGGTCCAAGTTTTTTATGCTTATGTTCAGATTTAGATATTCGATAATTCCTTGGTTTATTTCTATTTAACAAAGATCTCAAATGGATATTCCAATTATCAGCTTATTTTATTCATTGCTTATTTTAGAGGAAACCTAAATATTTTTTTTAGTTATTTTTGAAAAAACTATAAGGTATTTGGTTTTTCATCTGAAAAAATAAAATTTATATGAAGGGGATTAAGATACATGCCTTTGTTACATTAATAAATATATACAAAAGGTATGTTAGCTATTTGTATATTAATATTTGTGGCTTTCTGTTTCATTTTCTCATATAACGTAAAGATTCCTGAATCATTATCAACGATCCCTTTGCCGGAATTATGATCCATGACTCCATTAATTTTACCATTCACTCCTTTCGCAGTTGAAAATTGCTTCTCGGCTGTTTCCTTTTCCCGCTCTTGACGCTAGCAATTTTTACATGTCTTCTCAAGAGTTTTCTTTTATTTATCATAACTTATATTATCCAGTGGAACTATAAAAAAAATAAGGAACCCTAGAGGGAAAGGTTATAGTAAAATGTTCATGAAGATCGATACCTATAAACACTCGTCCCAGACAAGTCAGGGAATAGAACACCCAAGGGAAATCATCTATAGATTAGGATTTGATAGCAAATGGAAGAAACATCAAAGCAGGTCTTTTGAGTACAGAAATAGAAGGAAGTGAATATAGAGCAGGCGAAAATATGAAATTTATAACAGATAATTTTTCCACTATGATTAAGAATTTAATTTACGGAAATCCAAAATTAGTTTTCTTTGCCATCTCTAAATTCATTACATCCTTAGCAGTGTTTTATAATCATTGTCATTATTATCGAATCATTAATTTTAATAATACCTTCGTGTTGAGTTCTGATTGTCTTTTAAAGTCTAAAAAATTGTGTGTATGAATAAAAAATAGTGAAATAATGACTTTAATCGTATTAGATTTTGATTATGCATAACTGGCAATCTTATTACTTAATTTTTGCATTATATGAAATAAATTAAGCTTTTAGAGACTCATAAGAGACCTGATTGTAGATCATTACGGTTAAAGTGATTAGAATAAAAGAATACCCAAGCAATTTTCCATTGCAGTAAATAAAAATAACAAACTTGAGCACAGAGGAGCTATGAAATCATTTTGCATGCTAAAAGAGAATGATTTATAACCGCTTTGCCCAGTGTACAATGTAAATCTGATCCAATACAGAATCGGATAAATGATGAATTGTGAAAGAAAAGCATTCATTTTTTACCTAACAAAAGCAACGGTTAAGTTTTAAATATTCACTGAGATTCAGAATGGTCTTGTTAATTCATAAAATGCTGCTCTCCAATTTGACCTTAATGCAACCAAATTTGGTTTAAAAAAAAACAAAAAAATGTTTTCCACAATGAATTATTGAGTTGTAAATAAAGTACAACTCTGTTATAGCAAATAACTTAACTCAATTAACACTGAATTCAGATTAATAGGAAACAAAGACTAATCCCATGTTGAAAAGGGTGCATATATAATCTAAGAGACTGTAAAGCTTAATGAATATTATAATATCGGTAGAAAAAAAAGATAACGTGAAACGATCAATAGGTAAAGATTATTCCAGATTTTTTCGAAATATTAGATTTTACCCAAAGGTGCATAATGCCACTTTTATTTCCCAGTAATTTAAATTTAATTTATAATCAGAATTGAGAAATTCACTATAAATATATCAATCAAAATATATTGCCATGACATTATTTATTAAAAAAACATACAATTATTTATAACAATAATGAATTATTTTGATTAATATATATATATATTAGGATTTATCAATATTAAAAATTAGATCGAAAGTATCGCTGTTAATTTTATAAGCACAGAAGTGACAATAAGTATTCCCATGCTAAAGAAATATTTGCCTTGCTTCATTATCTATGACTTTAAGATATTTATAAAGATAGCAACTAGGACAAAAATTCAAAAATCTCAATAGATTTAAAAAATTTTTTAGAGTTTATATTTCATATAAAATCTAATACATATTATACTTATATTCATAAAATTATGTACTGCAATGTATATAAGTATATATGTATGTAGCTGCAATGCGTTTTTATTTATAATTTCACTTATACAGAATAGGTTTTCGAGCTTTCAAACAAGGTTAAATAAGTTGATCAAAAAATACTCTATATCCTGAACTAATTGTTTAAACTTATTTGTAGTTTAAGTTTCACGATCACCATTAAAAATGCAGAATAAAAATGAAAGAATAATTCATTGTTAGCAAAAAAAATTGTCTGAAAAACATTTTTCACGATTTTTGAAAAAACGAACTTTCTTATGTAGGAACCGAAAAGTTACGGTAAAAACATTATATTATAAACAGTAAATTTAATATTGTTTACTTATAAAGTTGTCTTTAAATGTTAAAATCAATATAAGAGAATCAAACTACAGAAAAGCCAGACTTCGATGCCTTCATTAATAATGAGGCACAAACTAGAGGGAAATTTAATTAGAACAGTTAGTAAATAATTTGTTAAAATTTGCTTCGGAACTTGAATAGCGTGAAGTTTATGAAAGTTTAAGACAATAATTCTTTGAAATAATGAATTAATATAAAACTCTAAATTTAGGTAGGAATTTTTATACTTTTAATCTGTAAGTCCCAAATATTTTTGTGATTGACCATAGTGAAAGACGCTAAAGACAATGTCTTTAAAAATATGAGATAGAAGAACGTTTTTTAATTCGAATACGATTTCTTTGATCATATTTAAAAAAATATATATTTGTAGACATGATCAAAGAAGTACATAAAAAATAATTTATGTATTAAAAATTATAATTTTCATAGTAGTAAGAAAAAATTAGACGTTAATTACTAACCCAAGATGCCCGAGTAAAAATTACAATAAACTTGTATAAGAGATTGTTAAAAAAAAAAAAAAAAATTAGATGTCGAAAAATTATTTATTCTTTTAAGAACTTAAAAATTAACCATCAGCGCCCCAAAGGTATTTTACGCTTTGTGTTTCCCTCAAGATTTATATAAATCTGCCTCAGTTTGAATTTTCAATTTACATTCTTAAGGGCCATCCAGTCTGAATCGTATTCCCTAGTGCGAGAAAAAGTCATTTAGGGGCAACTGTCGTATTTAAAGTGTACGCATTAATGCTGCAATCTATGGCAGCCCAACGTCCCTCGAGGATAAGGATTTCATTTCTATTTCTGCTCCTGCACACTTTCCCATTAATTCCCATTCACCCTTCTAACATTTGTCTTCATTCCCCACGTATTTGAACCACAACTTTTTTTATATCGATTTAAATTCGACAGTTTCTCGTTTTCAGGTGATTGGTTTAATTATTGCCCTAAATAAGCGGTAGACAAAGCGCATCGGATCAAGAAACAACTGTCACTTTCTCACACTGAATAGATTTAAAATGTGCCGTAGAATCAATAAACAATGAAATATTTACTGAAGAATGGAGACGCTAAAGCAATCATCCTTTCCCTAACACTTACGAGGCACTTGTATCGCGCTCGGACGTTGCATTAGTAACCTAGAACTGATTTAACTTCTGGAACAAAAAATAACAACTGTTATTTTTTTGCTTTGAATAAACACCATCACACACGTTTGCCAATCCATCTTCATATCCCGCTGCATTTATTTATCCTATCTCAAATTGAAGAAAGGAGCAGAGCAAATTCCCTAATTGAAGGGAAATTTCAATTTAGGGAAATGAAAGTTTTTTACCCAAAGCTAGGTAGTAAACGAAATAAGGTCTCAATTCCTACTTAATGAAATCCTCGTTCGGGATCGAGTTGGATGTTGCTGCTGTATCAAGAACTTTTCCAAGATTCTTTCTTGAGCCGGTTTTTATCCCCGCTAATGTTCCTTGAGTATTTCGGCATTTGATTTTTTTTTTTTTAGTTTTCTCTAAGCGAAGACTGGAATTTTTTCCATCTGTTCCCTGGTAACATCTGTAACATCAATTAGACGAGTATTTTGAACGTGTATTTTCTCTGGAAGATTTGCACGACATTCATCATTGGAAATCTGTTAATGTAAAACTCTACATTATCATTCACTTTTATCGCAGTAAAAAAAAAAAAACATTTTGGAGTTATTTATAGCAAAATCTTGTGGTGTTTATTATTGTCACTGATTTTTTTTTGCATTTTGAAATTTTGACTTTAAATTAAGTTCAAAAATTGAACGAGAAAATTAGTTTCTTTTTGTTTATATCAAAGGAGCAAATGAAAAATGTTTTATTAAAAAAAAATGGAATTTTTTTTTATCAATAACAAGTTATGGCAAAAAAAAATGGAGAAAAAGTTTGAAATTGTTTTGAAATAATTTATTCATCTAAAATCACCCTATTGCATTCATATTGTACCCGGGGGATGAATAATAAATGAGAATTTTTAAAAGAAGAAATTATTTTTATTGGGCAATTTGTTTTTGTAAATTTGAAAACGAATTTTTAACCGAAAAAAAACATTAATTTCATTTGTTACTTAATTTTTCGCTCACAATGCAAAACAAAAAGAATTGAATATGTTTCATTTGATAAAATTTGTTTCTGTCTTAATTGAAAATTATGCATTAATTTAAATTTGGGGGAAAAATATTTAATTGATAACAGTTACAGGCTAAATAATTTTAGAATATGTGTTCTCTATATTTCATAACCTAATTCCTAGTTATATGCCAATCTTGAATTTTCTGGAAATTTTATCATAAAATAAAATGCACAAAATAAATATTTAGGTAGGGATATGTGAAAGAATTCGATGGAACGTATCAAATACATATTTAAAATAATATCTAAACTACAGGGAGAAAAATTTATTGAAAATATTTTTACACTAATATCGACATTTTTTCTCACGTTATCGAAATGCAGAAAGATCCTATGGAAATTTTTCCCCTTCCCGGTTTCGAATTCGGTATTTTTGATTAAAATTGAATTCTCTTTTCTGATATTCCAAAATTTCATTTCTTCCTCGTAGCAAGCCTCATCGTCTCCCTAAATTCCTTTTATTTTCGGCTCTGCGACAGATTCAATATAAGAATGAATGCTTCAGGATAAAATGTACTGGAAACTCGGCTGACATTTTTCTATTGGATTTTAAAAAAGTTTTTCGCATCATATTCGAAATTATTTTCTTTTTGACTTTTTCTTCAGCCCTTCTCCTTTCCCCTCGAGAGAGATACAAAGCATCTGGCATCGGCTTTCATCTGTACGTGTATATAATTTGATCCGAATTTCATATATAGATATATTAAAAAACCCAGCCGGCATCGATCCCCATAGAATAGGTTCAAAATTCATTCAGCTGAACGTGGAACTTTTGTTACATGCTGGAAATTTGTGGGATAGATTCAAGCTAGGAGATACGCAATTAAGAATCCCTCTCAGTCGCGAATACAAAAAAAAAATTCCGAAATTCCTTTGAATAACGTTTTGTATTGAAAATTTTTCCTTTGAAACAAGTCAATGGAAAATGGCGAATCTGCAAACATTCAAGAATCGCGCAACCACGGGAAAAAAAATCCAGCAGCTAGCGATAAAGCCGGATTTTAACCGTTGAAATATGAGCCGCTCCGTTTTTTTACGTTGCGTCTGGTTTTCGTTTTTATAAAAACATTGTTTCGGGTAAAAGTAAATAAGATAAGCATGTAAGGACTCGATCTTGTTAGAATGCGAGCAAAAACGTCTGTGCCGTGTTCCTCCCATACCCTGAAGTAAAGAGAAAAGACATCCCCTAAATTGGGAAAAAAGGTTTTATAAAAAAGATTTCCTTTGCTATCGATATTAAAAAAATTTGCCTCTGACAAAAAAGTTTCAAAAATTTTATTTCTTTAAAAAAACTCCGGCAGATTTTTTCACTAAAAACCACTATTTAAGGGGAAAAAAGTTCTAGCTGTCATGTCAGCGAGACACTTGAAGAATTCTCCAAATTTCCCATTGGATGGGAAAACGGAATTTACTTTTGGATGCATCGATGGGAAAAACCGGATCGGCATTCCATAGGAGGAAATGGGTGTACATGTGCAGAAGAAAAATCCTGGAAGAAATACATTTTTCGCTCCATTAAGATATCGAATATTGTAAAAATTTAAATAATTAGCGTTTTTTAAGGAATATTAAAAAGTTTGAAAATACATACTTTTGTCCCAGTTTCACTCTCACTACGATTGAATTTTACTAGGAAAAAATTTTTTTTAATGGCATTTTACAATAGAAGCCTATCTTTTCGGTTGTTATATTCAGTCAAATATTTGGCATATATATATATATATATATATGTCGTATGATTTATACACATGTGATTTTAAATAATTAATTATCATTCGCTTAATATTAAAGTATTTTATCAATTCCTCAAATGTAAATAATTGTTTCAATAAATGTAATGAATAAATTTATTTCACAGTGATGATTTTAGCTGAGCCCTCGACTATCATTGATGTGTTTCGTGAATTTTAATATTAGGATTAAAATGAGAAGATTAAACATTTCCATTTCCATAATGAATGTTTAAGATGTAAAAAAGATGTTCTAGATACGTATTTTCACGTTTCGCGGAGCGATAAAATTTTCCGTATTACGAAAGTAAAATTTAATTTAAATTTATTTAATTTATTTATTATTTTAGAACTTAAAAAAGATCTAAAACAATTACCTCGACAATGATTCTCCTTTGTAACATCAAATGAATGGAAGAACCTTAAATAAAAGCATTCCATTGAATTTCTTGTCTCCTAAATTATTTTGAATGGAATTTTTCTTTATTAGTCATGGGACGTAAATATTATTTGCAATGTCTCGGTAAATGCTTTTGCTCTTTATTTTTCATTTTCACTACCCTTCTTGCTCACGCTAAAAAATAGAACAAAGACATTTTTCGAAGTACTTTAGGATTTTCCACTCATACCAGATTACGTTTTTTCTTCCGCTGAAATTAGATCTAGATTCTTTGCATTTCAAAGGGATGAAAAAAATTCCTTTGCCATAAGTAGGACTCCCTCGTGCAAAATGATCTAAAAAATTGTTTCCATAAAAATTATTCCGATAATATTTAACTTCTCTCATATTTAGCTCGAAAACAAGCAAGTCTTTTTTCCCGCTCCGGCGCATGCTTGCTTCAACCACAACTTTATCGCCACACACGCATTTCACTGTAGGAATCTTATCTCAAAATGTGAGTTTCACTTCAAAAGGAGCGAAATTTCTTTACCAATTAATTTACTTCCTAGCTGGAAAATATAGATTTTCCGCCTTCTAAAATTAATATATTTCCATAAAGAGAAAAACCGTAGTCTAATATTTAATAAAATATTTTTTAAGTTGCATTTGATAATATCCACGAAACATTAGATATTAAGTTTATGCTCATCACCTTAAAAAAACTATAATTTAAATTTTTTGTAGTGTTTCTATCGCATAGTGGTTGATCATATTTTATTTTTACTTCTAGTTTAATAGATTTTTAATTAAAGTATTTATCGAAAAAAAAATTAAGAGAATTGAAATTTTTAATTTTTTCCATAAATTTAATTTAAATTTTATTTAAATAATTCAGCAGCTGAATTACTTGATCCCGGTCTCAATGTGAAAAATTTACGGGCGCCTTTCAGTGAGAATTAGAATGCAATAGGATAAAATATTAAGCCCTTAATAAATGCTGAAAATTAATAAAGCTCGAAATATTTGCACGTTCACTGGTTATTCTGGCACCAACTCAAATATGACAATTTTCCATAATTCTTTACATTGCATGGATCATGTCATGTGAAGGCTGGAAATAACTCCTTTCCGCCGCGTTTTAGATGCCCTTTATTAAATATTTAAGCTTTGAGTTACCATACGTTTCGGCGTTAATGCATAGAGCAATGTGACGAAAATGTAGAACATAATTCTTCAAAAAGGATGTCTCTTTCTCTTTACATAGGTAAAACATGCTTGAGCAGAAAGTATTTCACTCAAAAATCTCATCTTGTAATGAGGTTAGATTACATGCTCTTAATATTATTTTAATCCTTGCGTTACAAAAAATTTGCCTGACAAAAAACTTTATGAGAGATTGTAACTGAGAATTTATTTAATTAGATTACATTTGTGGTAACTTATTTCGCGCAAACGAACATAGAATTTTTGTTCAATGTTTTACATATGAATAGAGTTCAGGTCTACAAGGTATGAAATAAAAAATTTTTATACGGCTAAGATAAATCCGTAGAATTTAAGCAATACACCATTCTGTTCTTACCCGCAGTTGTAGGATCAAGAATTTTGATATTCACGTGTCTTACGTTAAATAGTTAAGGGAACAAGAAAAAAGATTTAGTTTTTGAATCACTAATATAATATGCATTCGCATCATAGGCCTCATTCTAAACACGTTTTTCATTTATACATCTTTTTATATCTTAGGCCATCATTTCTTCTTCCCGTCACATACACATAATATTTGCCTGGGATTGTATGTTAAGTAGCAGAATTAACAAAATTCGAGGCTGTCCAATCATTATTTATTTCTAATTTGTGATTCATGTAAGTCGATTTAGAAATATCAAAAAATATTAGACATCATTCCCGTAACAAAAATAAATAAATATTTTGAGATTTTTACAATGGAAAGAGGTGTTTTACCCCAATAACAAGCGAGTTTCTGAAGCCGTTTGTATTTCATTCTATGAAACGTATCAAAGAAATTCTTTTGACATTATTTTAATACCATAATCTATAAAATAAATTATAATGATATTCCTCATCGGAAACTAAAGTAATCGCGAAGGGAAAGCATTGTGTGGCCCAATATATATTAACCATGACAAAACGTTTTATTTTCAAACTTTAACTTCCAGCGTTACATTCAGATACTAAAAGAAATTGCGGACCTTAAAATCCCTTTTCCAGTAATAAGACAAAAATATCGCCTTTTCGTATTTAAGTCAGCGTTAAAAATTTTTTCTTTGCTCCCACTTCCAACTTTTTTTTCAAGAAACCCTTCTGTGAAGGGGATTTCTAACCCATAAAAGACCCCATCCCCATTACCTAGTGACAATTAAAGCTCCGAACGAAATGAAAAATAATGAATGAGAGGGGCTGCAGAAAAATTCTGTGTCACTGGATATTGAGTTTGGGACATTTTTTATTTATAAAGTTCCTCTATTAAAATTTTAATCGAAAGTCAAGTGACTGAAAGTTAACGGACAATTTTATTGAAGAAGAAATGAAACGGTGGCTTACTTGCCGCAACTTAAATATTTAATCCTTAGGGAAAAAGATTAAAGTTTTCGAGGTGCAACTTTGCTAGAGGTTTTTTCGAAAACCAAAAATAATCTTATTTATCTTAGAAGCTTGTACAGGTAAGGAATCTTTGATGTAACAAAAATCCTTCCCTAGAAGAACTTTTTCATTAGTCGGAGATCTAATTCGAAAGCAGGATGCAATAAAAAAAAATTCTTTGGCGGACAAATTTGTGTTATTTTTTTTTTCAATCTATGTCGTGCACGAATGCGGGAATGTGAATATACATGAAAGAAAAATTTTATTCGGAAAAAAAATAATTCTTATCTATAATATGCAATTACGCGGCTCAGCGAACTGAATTTTATGATGTGAAAAAAAAAATGATTCAAATATATTAAGTAATGTACATTAAAATACGTCGGCAAGAAAGTTTATTGAATACCAGGATAAAATTAAACCTAAAAATTTATCGGCCGGCATTTCTTTGGGAGCAGTTGATAAATTTGGAGAAGCCAAAGCTCCGAAAGCTTTTCTCATCTTTTTTTTCTTATCGCCCTTTTCTCACGCCGGGTAACTGAAATTCCATGAAACATGATGCGCCTTACATTCATCAGTGTAGGCAACTTGTAAACCGAAGTTCTGGAAATTTTCCAGGGCAAGAGCGTGGAATTTACTACAAATGCACTTGATCTCAAACAGTCCGTACAAAGACCTCCACAAATTCTTGAAACGTTGCCGTGAAATGGATCCAAATTTGCTTGGAAGCGATTTTACTACGTGTTTTCTGCGGTCTTACTACTAGATTGGAATTCTCATAGTATATTTATTTAATTCGAAAAAAATTCCACATACTGCTGGTCGCTATGCGACATTATCGTGTCCGATCTAGTCGTGTATTATATTAAAAATTCCATCCACTTTTATGAAATATTCCCGTGAATTAAATAGAACAATAATTTTAATGATATGCACCCAAATAATATTAGGAATATCAAATTTTTCAGACTGATTAGATTTAACAAGCTTAGCTAATTTAATGCCTCATAAAATATGTAATAACGTTCTAATATGAACTCATAATTTCGTTTACATTTGAGATGATCCAATGTACATTTTTAAGTAATTAGGAATCAATACATAGTCGTAAAAATTATATTTTTTTAAAAGAATTAACAATTTTAATTCTTTGACGAATAAAGCTTAAAATATCACCTCATTAAGAAATTAATCTGACACTATCTTTTCATAATATAATTGAAAAGTGTTTTTTATTTTTATCTTGAAATTGAACTTACAAAGTTTTATATGAAATGTAAAAGTTTTTTTAGCAAAGCTCACCTTGTTTATATAAAACTTATATTATAATTTTAAAAAATTTTTAGATCTACTAATAATTTGTTGACCCCCTTTGCTCTCATAACATTAAAATCTTCGGTTTTATTTTTTTTTTGATTTGAATATAGCTTTCTAAAATTAAAACTAACAAAGTTAATACCGATTAATGCATTAGCCCACGTAATTTTCAGTACATAATTATAAAAATTTTGAATCTGAACATTTCCATATTTTTACGTAGGTTTTAAAGTACACAGATTTTCCATTAAAATTTGATGTTGATTGATCCTCAGTCAATCTCAGTATCACCTAATTTGGGAAAATATTAATATTTCTAACACAGTAATTAATAAATGGGTAAAATTAGTTTTTTGCATCTCGAAATCACAAAATGTTTGCAACACACTTCAAATTTAATGAATGGCGCATTATAAAAATTTTGAATCAGATGATTTTTGCAGTAAACTTAGTAAAATATTCAAAATGTAATAAAACTCTTTTCATGTTTCGCTTTTCCCAGATTTTTTAATTTCTATATATGAAGAAAAGTAAGATAATTTCAAATGACGCAGAAATCGGGCGATATTTTCTTAAATTATTTTCATTTTAAGGATAAATTACATTTCTTTCAATTTTATCAATTATTTTTTTTAATTTTTACAGTTTAAGTTCCTATTACAAGCATAAAACTGAATCCTTATTCCTACATATTCATCTTCGTACAGCTGTAGTGCTAAGTCTCAGCTGATTTAGTGAATTCTTAAAGTCGTTGATTGTCTCATCAAAATGGCTGCGGTATTTGGGTTAAGCTTAAGTTTTTTGAATTTCTTTAACTGCACTCGATGAAAACATTTCTTACTTACGTAAGGCATAAGTGAATGAATTCCCTTTAGTGAATGGATCCTTTGCGGTTATGCGGTTAAATATGATATTAAACAGCTGGTTTTTAAAGTATCTGTATTATTTTCATTTTAAGCATCATGTTTACTAATGAATTTAGTAAACATATTTTGCTTTTGTATTTATTAAACGATTTTACTTTACGTTTAATCCCACATTAAATAAGCCTATTTGTTACCCATCTTGGCCGGCCACAATTTGACAGTATTGTTATAAACGAATGTTTACAGAAACTTTAGTAAAAACTAAAAAATCAAAATCATATTTTATATTCATATTATCTGTCCAATAAAATGAGACTGCGCTACTGAAAGAGCAATTGTGTTACGTTGGAATCGAGGCTTGCTGGTTAATAAAAAAATTTGTAGGATTTTAAACTTTAGATTCCTAGGAAGTTCTCTAAGAGGAAAATTGATTGTTTCACCTTGTACAAAATCTGTCTGCAAACTCAAAGTTTGAAAACTTAGAATAGAAAATAATCCGACGGCAATCCCCTGGTCCTTAGCTTTTCTCCTAAGCTCTTCGTGAATGTCTTAAGGGATATAGTTGTGCAGAAAAGAATGGAAAATGATAGAAGAAACAGAGCAAAGAGGTTTCTGACAAGTTTTAATATCCTCGAAGGAATGGTAAGAAAATGAAATCCTCTTAAGTTCTTTGATACTGATGTACACCCGGTTTGGAGATGGCTCATCGCATTATTTTTTTGGGTTGTTTTGATTTTTTCTCGTTAAAGCCTTTCTTTATCCAAAACAAAATATCTTGACTACAAACAAGATTAATGATATAATATTAATCTTTCCATGCTTTGGTTTTATATTTAGAAGGACCTAATTTTTCGAAGTTATGAAACCACGAGAGTGCTTCTTCCAATAGAAAAACCTAACACATAATAATGTTTTTTATCATATCAGCAAATCCGAAAATCTCTACTCGGCAAAAGCTATTAAAAAGAACATTACTTTTAATTTTCCGTTTGCTAATAATCTCTCTTTTTAGAAATATTTTGCTCCTTTTCATATTTCTCTCGCTTAGCTGATTTGAAGAATTTTCAGAATTTAAGAAACAAAATTCCTTTTTAAATCCTTTTTGTTTTAAATTAAGAATCAAAAATTGTACCTAAGCAGATTGCACTTGAACTTTTATAAATTGTTTGGTTTTGTTGTCTCACACTACGTGAAATAAATAGCAAACTTACATTCACATAACTAACATCCGACTTATAAATATGAAATGAAATAAACTATAGCACCGGCTTTTTAATTCGCAAGATTTCCGATTACTTTTTCTACAATAATTCCTTTATTTCATTTCGTGGATTTCAAAATTTGATTAAATTTGATTAAGTTTGTTTTTATTGTAACAAATTCTGGATAAAATATGGTTATGAATAATACATTTTTCATAGGATTATTGAAAACGAACTTATTGATGGGTGAAAAAGCAAAAAAAAATCAGAACAGTTTTAAATGCTACAAAAAATCTTAGCTTCTAAAAATAATTAGTAAAAATTTTTACTTTAAAAATACGTTTGCATAGAAATAATGTAAAATTATCATAATATTAACTATTGAATACTGGATGGTGTTCCGAAATTTTATCAAATCATCAAATGTTTCGAAATTTAAAAAAGAATAAAAAGTAATTTAAAAAAAATTTTCTAGAAATTTTTAATAAAATTCTAGTATCAGTTAGTTATATGTGAAGATATCTTATTAATATAAATTATGTAAAAAAAATAAAAATGCCTCTTTTATAAAACTAATAATTAATAATGTAATCAATGCACTAATTTATAGTATAGGTTAATTAAATTATGATTTTCATATTAATTTATTTAAATTTATTAATTATACTTTAATTATTTTAAGTCACTTTTTACATTTCTCGGTTTTCATTTTTCCAGAAAATATCCCGATTTTCTAAAAACATATAAAAATTTTTAGAGAAAGACAACAATATAAATATATTGTTCTAGTGTGTCCTTATAAATTCAAAATCATTTCTTTATTGTAAACTAGAAAGTTTACTTAAAATTTTATTTATATACTCGCGTATATACGTTATTATGTTTACACTCACACGTTTCAAGCATGATCAGCATATTGGAAGTTTTTGTTTAACTACTGGTAGCATTCACATTAAAATTTACGGATTTTTATTGTTCACTTGTAAAATTTTTATTTCAAAATTTTTTCATTTGTATTTCATTAAGAATCAATAGATTCTCATTCCAAATACTTAACAAACCACTGTTTCTATAAGCACAGCAAACTATATTTGAAATGCTTGTATAGGTTAGTTATATGCAACCATTATATATACTTATATATATAATATATATATACTTACGTATATGTATTACATAATTATTATATATATAAATATTATATTAATTATAAATGTATTATTAATTATATTATAATTATTACATATTAATTATATAACATTAAATATATACATTATGTAATTATGTATATAATTGATTTAATTATGAAAAAATGATGAAAGTAACTTTTCCTTATGTTATTCTTTCTATAAAAATTATCACACAAAATAAATTTATTACTATATAAAATGCAATTTTTATGTATTATTTGTTTTCTTACTGTTATTATAAATTTTGAAATTTTGTGTTTTTATTATCACTACCTATTTTTTTCTCAAATTTGCTTTTATTGTAAAAGGAAAAATTAATTTAAATTTTGTCCAAGAGCACGCTATAATTTTCTGGGTTGCCAGAAAGTGTTTTACAAAAAAATGTCAAACATTTTAGTAACCAATCGATTCTTTCAGCAAAATTGTTATATCTTACAGTCAAATATTAATGCAACACAAGTCAAACAGTATAAACAATATATTTGCAATTAAAAAATATCCGGAATTTAGCAGAAAATAACGGAATGCAATCATTCCGTTCAATTTCTGCTCGACGTCATTCGTATAATGTAATATATCCGTTAATGGTCCGCTAATGATATGCATACAGGTTGTTAAATTCACTATTAACTTGAGTAATGCAGAATGTCTTGTGATTCAAATGATTCACAAAACACAAGTAAAATTTTCTAAATGAATAATATCGTTTTACACAGTTCGCCAATGTTTTGTTGTCTTCCTCGTGTAAACCTAAGATATATACCGATTTGTGAGTGGCATATTAGTAAAAACTTCAGCAATTGTCATTTTTTTTTTGTGAAAAGAAATATAAAAACTGAAAAAATATCAAAAAAAGGATGAGATACGATGAAAATTTAAAACGTACATTTTCTTTCAGATGCAGAAACATTCGCATTTATTGATATGTCAAACTGTCTAAGGCTTTATTATTTTTGGCTATAATCGAGTTTTCGACCCAGCGTCGCAGTGCCTACGTTCAAATTTAAGGTTTAAGATCTTAAAAACGACTTCTTTCTTTAGATGAGATTCGTGACTTCAGCGTTATTCGCTTTCTTTCTTGTGACATTTAACTTGTTTCCTTGGATCTCGAATGTCCTTGGAAAAAACTCATTTTAAGCTTCCCCTTGCAATTGCCTCCCAAAATGGCGCTAACCTAATTATAAAGAAAATTTTGTTTTCGCAGGCTTTTTAGCAATTTAACTTGTTCCCCGATTCGTTTTTTTTCTTTAAATGTATTTTTTCCTTGGCTTTTTTAAAAGAGAAAAAAATTTACCCACTAATATTAGTCAGAAATGAGGATTTTTATAATACGCGAGGGCTGCTGAATTTAAATTTATTTTCTTGCCCTGAGCAAAGTGATGATGTGAGTTGTTAGGCAGAAGACTTTGCTGACAAGAATGGTAAAAAAGACTTTTTCTCAAATTAATTTTTCAAGAAAAATGTTTTTTCTCTCTGAAAATCGGGTTCTTGGGACTTGAAGAGAACAATTACAAATCCAACATGAAAAATTTTTGTTTGGCAAAGCAGAGCGATCGACAAATGCAGTATAATCGCTTGAAGTAAGAAATTTTTTTTTACAGGAAAACAAATTGGTTTAGAAATGAAAGAATTGTGAGTGTTTGAAGTATTGCAGTTTTTGAAATGTTTCAACTGTAAATTTTCAAAACACTTCCAGTTTTTTCAGAATCTTCTTAACATGCTTCGACGCTTTAACCGAAATCTATTTACCGACATTTTTGTTGGACTATCACTAGCCTATATTTTTTTTGTTATATAGCATTTTTCTTTGATTTTTTTGCTTAATGTAGCTCAGTATCGAAAAAAATCAAAAATCAAGAATCAAGGTAGAAATATGCAGTGATTAATAATTGTAATTTACGATTCCTTTTTCAAAGGTCAGTCGATGCCGAGGAATATATTTAATGAATCAATGAATTAAAAAGGAATGTACTAACAAGCGATGCATAACATTCATTCCGAACCAAATAATTGAAATCTCTTTTGCTGCTTTTTTTGCAGATGAACAATGTAGTATAATAATCTTTCAAAGCATAATGGAAACTGTTAGTAAGCGGAGATCTCGGATTAAAATTATTTCATATTTTGCGGTAAAAAAATTCTGTACGGAAAAAGAAGAATATAGTTCAATAAGAAAAAATTTGTAATTTTTACAAATGCAAACTTTTGAGTTCTTGTACTACTCGCTGAATGTCACATAAATATTAGTCAAAAACTGCCAAAAATCTTCTATACTTTAATTTCTTTTGTTCTTATTATATATAAATAAAGATTTTCTTATTATAAGATATTTTCTTTTCTCAGTTCTCGCTGTACATAACAGAAATTTATTTAAAAATACATTTTTTGATTTAAAATCACTTTCCATTCTTCAAATATCTTCCTTCGCAGTAAATAAAATAGAAATGAAACCGAATATTGCCCAAAAAAAAGCCAGATCGGATGAGCAGAAATTATGACTTTGGATAAAGCAAGACAATTAGGTCTTACACTAAACGCACTAATTTAGTCATTGCCCTTTGCAAACAAATTAAATAAAAGTAACTTGATTTGATAAAATTATAAAGAACCGAAATGAGATTAAAAAAAATTAAGTATAACTTGAAACTTGATATTTTTTTCCAATTCATTTTAATATTGTGCATTTTGATTGTGAAGAAAAGCATAAATTGAAATAATAGACCAACGCCTGGAGGTCCGGTTTGAGTGATCTTTTACCTTAATTAACCGGCACACAGTTTCTTTGATGAGCAAACCTAAATTTGCGATTTAAACTATGATGATATTGATTTAATTTCAACCCTGAGATCTGCATTTTAGCGTAAGGATCTGTTCTCCCGGAAAATAAATTTAAAATAGAATTTATTACCATTTTCATTAGTAGATATTCAGCAGTTATTATTACTTTTCGTTCATTCCATATTTCCCAGTGTTTTCTGATATCAAAAGTAATATTCAAATCTCAATAACCGCAAAAGTCTATTTTGGATTCTTAATGAGTTAGTTAAAGCAAATGAAACTTCCTTAAAGATGATATTCATTTATTTTATTATTCTTCTTCAGTATTATTTTACACAAGAGTGAACATACGCAAGGAAGATATAATTAGAAATATATGTCTAAACTTTAACTTTTCAATGATTCTATATGGAGGAAGAATTTAACTGAAAAATAGTAATTATAGTTTAGGGTATGAGATTTTCAACAGGTTTAGATAGTACCTTGGCAAAAGTCAAAAGTTTTTAAGATGAAATTGCTTCAAACATACGTCTAAAGATAAAAAAATAGATTTTTTATATGGCTAATATATTTTTTTAGGTTTAGAATAACACAAAAATTTCTTGCTCGGAATTGATCTATTCAGAATTTTTTAGATATTCTAATCGAGAAGCCAGATTCGATGAAAATGCTTTAGCCTGAATATTTAAAACGAGTGTAATGAAAGGAGATGGGAAAGATGGCCTAGAGGAAATATATAGAGGGAATTGCATTAATTGGATGTGGTTAAGATCGTCGTAACTAACGTGTAGGTTCATTGATTAGATCGACGAAGGCTCTGAAGGGTTTAAAATTTGATTTGGAACTCTAAAAACAAATAGTGTGATGAGTTTTGCAACTCATTATAAGGGAAACTTTAGTGATGTCACTTTGCTGAAAGGGCAATCTGATAATACATTCTGGACCTAGAGTGTGAGATCTTTGTGTTCTTAAAACAACTTTATTTTCATGCCATCTCGGGCTCGTCCCTTTATTTCTTTTTTTAATTCTTTTAATTAATACAGTTTTTATATATCTTTTCTTGCTTCTGAATTTTCTTGTTGTAATTATTCGAGGCTTATTCACAATCGCGAATTTCAATATTATCTGTGGGGATATCTGAAAAACTTTGATGAAAAGTTCAATAAATATTTGAAATCTAATGAAAATTCAACAATTTTTAAATGCTGCATTTTAGTTTATTTTCTTTCGCTTTTATTCAATGCAATACTTGATATGGATGAATTTGTTGTTTATGACTTCAGAGCATGAAACGAATTTTAGAATAGGAATCTTAAAAGAATAAAATTGCCGATTCAACTAGAGGTAATTTTTTATTTGTGTTAATTCCCTCGGCTGAAACGGAATATATTTTAACAACATTAAAAAACAAATTTTATTCTTATTTGAAGAAGAAAAAAAGACTGACATTATTTTTGAGGAGACTCGAAGAAGTACTGATAAAGCGTTGTTCAATATTTCTGTAATGCAAAATTAGCTGATTTCAAATTTTCAAAAAATAAATTATGAAAATCAAGGCAAAATTGTCTTTGATTTACATATTTCCTTCCTCATGATATTTTCAGTATCAACTTTGGAAATCTTTTTGCCACAAATACTTTTTTTCTCAACAAAATTTTTTCAAGAAAGGAAAAGGCAAATATAAACAGTTTACTTAGAAAGCGTAAAACACTAAAAAGCGGCAAAAAATAATACATGTAAATGTAATCTATTTAATACACAAATGACAAAGAAAAACGAAATTTTTGCATGGAGTAGTTCAAGCAAATTTAGCCCTACCACTTTCTTGGTTTAAAAGAAGATAAAAAAGAAAACGTTTACTGACATTAAACGTCACTCAAAATATATAGTATTAGCCTGTATAACCGGAGAATAATAGATGATTAGAAATGTCAACGTAGAATAGAGGTTTTCACTTTTCACTTTCACTTTTCACTTTCATTCTTTCCTTTACAATTATATCACGAAATTCTATTGAATAAAATAAATATTTATGTTACTTCGGAATATAGATTTTAAAATATACGTATATATTTCTTTTAATATATACATTTATTTTAAAATTTCTGTTTACTGTTCAAATTATATTGATATCAGAAATTCAGATTCGAACCGTATTTAATACTGACAGTTAATCATTTGGTTTTTACGCGAAAGTCAGAGCAAAAAATTTTTATTTTCACATTAATGTGCAATTTCAAAATCAAACTTGGCCTTTAATTTTATCAAAATTTTCAAATTTTATCTAGTATTGATAAATAACAAAAATCCTTTTGTTTTTTTTTAATGCAGATATTTAGTATGAAGCTTAATAAACAGAAATTATTATTTGAAGATGTTCTCATAATTTAATGACGAATTGTGACGTAATATTTGAATTGTTAAATGAAAATACTTTACTTATATCTTGTAATAAAATTCTACATATAATTTTTTATCAGCATTAATAAAATTCATTCCATTTATATAGCGAGTATTGTAAATCAGTTTTTAAGAAATTAAAAAAAGAACTATTTCAACTGAAAAACAAGCTTTATATTGTCAAATTTACAAAATTTTTAGTTCCTACATTTTATTTAAATTTTTTTTCTTTGCACTTTAAAAGAAATTGCTCGGGAGAAAGTAAGAATGAACGTAGATAATATAATTGTAAAGTGGAGATTTCTTATATGTCAGTTAAGTATAGAAAGCTGAAAGGCATTTTACGATATTGCTTTATTGAATTGAAGACGAACCCTCGCGTTCCTTTTCCAATATCTCACAGACTCCTGAAGCAGATACTTTGAGGTAAATATCTCATAATGAATGAGCTCTCATCAAAGCAACAATTTTTATCTCACAAATTCTTCTCTCCTAAAATTTCTGAAATTGGAAAAATACATTTAGCCTGCAAGATAATACTGGTTTTAATTTGTAGTTTCATTCCCTTTGGGAAATTCGACGGTCGATGAGAGCACGGCAAATTTGCCGCAGATTAATGTACTTTGTCGCTATAAACATTGAAATTACTGATCACCAAAACGTGTTCTTAACCCATTTTATCTCTTTTCTCATTAATCCAGTGAGCTTAATGAGATGGGGTGTCGGAACCATGCACATTTCTGACAATGTTTTAAACGAAAACGGGAATTCTAAAAGAATTAATTAAATGAAAGAATCTTCAGTATATGAATTAACCGAAGACTAGTTTGTTCAACAGTCCATTTTGAAATAAATATTCATTTGCTTTTAATGAAATTATACTCAAATATCGGATGCCATATATTAATAAATGTTAGCTTTTCTTATTTAACTATAAAAAGAATATTCTATCTTAACCTGCGATTATAATTTGCAACTAATTTTGACTTTGAATTGTCATAAAAAACAAATATAAAAATATCTTTTGCGCTTTTTAATATCTAACAATACTGCAATTGCGGATTTGTCTTTAGAATTTGTGTATTTTTTTCTTCATTTGCTTATTCTCACACTGCTATGCTTCACATATGTTCGGACAAAAAACGAATTCAGATCATGTGCAGAGAGTGTATCCAACTTAGTTATTGACCTGAGATTAGGATATAAATAATTTCATATATGGGTCGCTCATCGACTATATCAGCATCTAGAAAGTCGGTCAAATGTTAGGCATCAACGCGTTACATCTAGATCTCCATCTATGGGGTTGTCAAAAGCCAAAAATTATATAAGATACTAATAAACAATTAATTATTATAGAACTTTATTAATCACTTATTAATCATAATAATCATTATTTATATAATAAATAACTATTATTATATATATATGAAAGGATGAAAATTCAGAAATAAGTAAAGGATCATGAATGAATAACTGTGAACTGAAAGACAACATTCAGTCCATTGGCTTCTAAATATATATATAAAGTTAAATTAAATTCAGAGTAAAAAGCTGTACGTCGATAAGTAAAATAATTAAATTGATAACAAAATGACGACACATTGTGAAGTTCATTACATTACGGAAAATTTTTTCCCTTGATCTGCTTTTTGGTGATTTCTTAAGGCTTTAAAGCTGAGACAAAATCTAATCATTTTGTGGATTAAGCGACTCGAGTGATATATCACTGTGACATTTTGTTTTATCTTCTTCATTTATCTCGGAATAAAGACAAGTTCATAAGCCACACCCGTTTTTTCCACCAACGGAAAAATCAGTCTCAAAATTTCAACCTACGAAACAAAATTAATGTCTAATCACATCTTCCCCATTCGAGCATTTACCCTCGGTTCGTGAGATCCATTTCTTCAGCAAAGTTGAAAACTACCCGCCTTCTCAATCAAACTTGGTTCAAACGGCGTGGGATCGGTGGTTCTCAAGAAAGAAGGCCACCCCTGGGAGAACAAAAAGGAAGGATTAAGAATCAAACTTTCAGACCGAACAATTTCATAATGATTTAGATTACTCTTGAGAGAGGCGAAAATTTTCGAGTGTTTGTTCTTCTTTTTGAATTCTTTCCCTCCGATCGTGACAGAAGATAAATTTCGCTTCTTTTATTTGTAATGTGGGTGTGGAGTTTAATTCGTTTTCTCGACTTAATTTTATCGTTTGTTACGAAGAAAAAAATTGCTGGCAAATGACTTTTCGTTCATAGTTCGGCATCACTGAGAATTTAATGAAAGAAAATAGTACTTTTCCGTACTTCATTGTTCAATTTTTCGCTTTATAAATATGCATATTAAATGGAAGTTGTGAAAGGGTTTACTGTTTTGCCTTTAAGCTTAAGGAAACAACCAAACCTTACATCGAATATTCCCATTTAGATGATGTACGAACTAGATTTTGCTTCGTTTAATTAAAACTGGAAAATATGAATATTTATTAGATCATAAAATAATATTAAATTAATCATTCGACACTATTATTTATATAGAGAAAAATAAACTACGTTTCAAGATTGAGGTATTATTTACAAAACATAAATATTCAATGCTTGCTGCAATTTTCCCGTATACTTCAAGATATTTTGCTTTAGGGAGGAGTAAATACTAAATAAAACTGAAAATTAGGCAGTACTATTTTTATTGTAGTTAAGTAGAATATAAGATACAGCTTATTAATAATCAAATTACGGTTATTGAGAATTATGAGTCAACAAATGTTTTAAATAAAAATAAAATCCCCCCATCAAAGATTAGGAAAAAAATAAGTCCATAATATCTCTGTTTATATTCAAATCTAAAATTGGATGATGACGATAGCATAGTTTGTGCCCATAATTTGAAAACAATACATGTTTCTTTTTCATTCTGCAGTATTAAATTTATTAGATATCTTTTCAACCCCTGAACATGATGCAATAGATTTACTACAAAAAAATTATGTCTTCAGTTTTATAAAATTAACTGACTTTGGCGGAATAAAAAGAACATTAATTAATTAAGAAATTTAAATAATTGCTTTATGGAAGAGTGAAATGTGATTTAATCCATCTTAACAAAAAAATGAAAGATGAAAAGAAAGACTAAGATTGGATAATGACTAAATGCGATTCACGTTCTATTTTAACGATGAAAACTTTTCGGCTTTTCCGACATCTTGAAAAACTTTGTCTTGGACGCTTTTTTGGTGAGATCTAATTATCCCGCCCAGGGAAATCCATCTAAGTCTCCTGATAATTCCGACAATCTCCTCTTTTCCTTTGTCCCTCGAGTTTTTGGTCAGCAACGATCGATTTTTAAACTTATCTAGATAATGGATGCATACGACACAAAATTTTTTTAACAGAAATCCACTGTCGTATCGAAATTCCCTGAGGTACCTTACATCAATTTGCAACGATATTATCCTTATCCGCATTTATCAAAGTTCTGAAAGGAGATAGCTCATACATACCAATAGGTAGTTCTCTTTATCGTTTACATTAATGAAATATAGTAGAAATTAAAAATTACCCAGTCTTAATGAATTAGCTTCAGCAGATTATCTAACTATTTCACTTCTGTCGTTAGTTACTATTTTCATTAGTTTTTAAACAATGGAACAAAAACAATTATTAAGAATTGAAGATAAAGAAATCTAAAAAAGTTAAACATTCACATAAAAATATCAAATAATTTTACATTCCCACTTACGTAATTTCAGCTTCATTTTTGGACAAGTTTAGTTTTTAGTTTCAAGAAGCTTTTCGAGTTTTTCACATCAAAAGAGAAGCGTCCTTTACATTTATCGAAGCATAGCATTTGCAGATTCTTCAAATTTTAAAATTCTTGTTTTGTTGAAATATAGGTACCTAAATTTATATGGCTGGTTTAACATTATCAACAAATTCCGTAACTTAGTCAGTATAAAACAATAGCAGCACATTCATGTCACCTAATTCTTTTATTACTTTATAATTGTAAAATTAATGTATAAAGATCTATTTTCTCAATACAAGACCTTTTACTTTGTTCGAAGTAAACCTAAACCATATAAATATAAAATCCGCTAAGAATGAATAATGTCAAGAAATTTATTTTTCACGGATAATCTTGCAAATTAGAAAAAATTGTTTTAATAGAAGCCTTTACTTTCCTGTTAAAAAATGATTCTTCGCAAATCATGGAATTTTTTTCCTATCCTCCAATTTCGCAGTGGAACATATACAATTTTCCTTAATTAAGACATTCCCAAAAATTTCTTAAAATTTTTCTGTAATTTAGTTTAGGTCGTTTTTTATGCTTAAAAACAATTCGGATCAATTAATCCTGGCTAGCATGTACTTTTTAATCCGTCAGGTCTATAATCCTATGATTAAAGAAGAAAAAAATCATTGTAAAACTAAATACTTTTTATTATTTTTATAATATATTAAAACTGCATTTATCTTTGTTCATAAAATCAAATTATCAAACAAAATAGTGGTTGAATTTGAATTTTTGCAGGAAGCCCATAAATCAATTTTTATTCATTTTAATATTTAAAACTAAATTTTAACGAATGCGATCATTTACTCTACTTTTGTTTTTTTAATCAGTGATTAAAAAAATTGAAAATTCTGCTTGTTTATGAATTATAGGAATATTAAGAATTTTCTCAGTTCTCTTGATAAATTGGTGATCTTGCACATTAATGGGATACTTATTTGAAAAATATATAACGTCAGAAGACGGAAAGCTCTTTTACGTACATAAAATATGTTATTAAAAATTTTTCATTTTTTTTAAGTCCCTTCAAAACGGAATTTATTGGCACTCCTTTTTTTGTTCATACATTATTTTATATTATATTTCTTCTTTAAGCGTTCGATTATTTAAAAATGATATTTAGTATTCATATCATTTTAGCTCATAATTTATCCTATAATGTTAGAGATGGAAATTTAAAACATTGTATAGTTTTGTAATATTATTTCTTAATGAAAGAAATATTAAATCCCGTATAATATAAAGGCAAATAAATAATACATTTCAAAACTCTACACTAATAAATAATAAGATGTATATTTTCAATTGAAATTAAAATATAATGTCAAAATTTCCTAAAACCTGAAAATTTTGAAGTACAAATGAATTTTCGTTAAATTTCCTATCAATGCAAAGTTACTTGACGATGTTTTAGCCTATTTCTTTTCCGGTTGGTAAGCTGATGTAAAACCTTTTCCAGAACGTAAGAACAAATCTCTAGAAACTTGTTTAGACTTCCTTATCTGGATGAATGTCCGGCTTCAAAAACTAGAACAGCTTTTGAATTCAGTCCTTTTCTCAAATCTTTACATCACGGGCCCTGAAAAGTCCTTTAACATCGCACATCCTGGATTTGATCAATACTGAACGTTCCAATTGGGAATTCAAATTGACTTCATCTCTCTTTTTCCCTTATCATGTTTATATTGATCCTGCATTCGAAGCATGCATCACTGAAACGAAAATTTTGCAGTTTTCGAGAATCGAAGAAAAAGTAAGATTCGCCTGAACCATGAAGAAAAAAATGTCATGCTGCGAACGGAATATAAATAAATTTATTGCAAGTCGAATTAATAGTATATATACCATGGCAGAAGAAGAATAACCACAAGGAAATATAGTTTTATCAGAACATGCGCCGGATCTTATATGCATAGATCAATATTTCCTCAGAATGCAAATTTACTTTTATATCCAGAACGAACATTTTGCTGGGTGTAAGAAATGGAGCTTTTTGATTAAAGCATTAAATCACTTAGCAAATATTCCGTCCCTGATTTAACCCAGACATTCATTTGATTTATTTAAAACCGAATTTTCTTTATTTAAAAAAGGAGCATAATGCATGCGCAATAATCTTACACAGTAAATTATCCCTTAAAATGACAAAATTCCAAATCTTATTACAGTATAATTTAATTTTGTATAAAATGAAAAATAGTTCCCCATCTCGGCGAATGTCCAATTTTCTAAACAATACTGCAAGAATCTATGCCGATTTGACTCTATAATTTTTAAATAATTAAATGAACAATAAAATTAGATTTTTAAGAAATTAAAATTGTCTCTTTTCACTAGCATTAAGACAGGGAGAGAGAAAAAAAATAAGAACATGAAAACGGAGGAAATTAATTCTGTTAATTATCGTAGTGTTTCAAAGAGGAATTAATTATTATCAAGCCTCTTACAACCATTTAACAGTTCTTTAAGATCTTTCGATTAAATCGTAGAAGAGTTTTAACCTTCTGATTTTTGGTTTATTTGGTACTGAGCACACTTTTTAAAAATTCACCTTGAACGTGATCTACAAAAAGAAATTATTTGTTCAAATAAACGTTAATGCTAAATTAAATTGTGCTTTATGAAAATATAAATATAAAAATTTACATGTCAGCTATAAATAGACACATTATAAACAAGAAAACCTCCCAAATTGATTCATCAAATCGTATAACTTTTATAAACTATCACAAAGTGTAAATTTTTACTTAAAGGCATTAAATAAATACAAATTTTGGGTTAAAGATATCAAGAAAATAATTTACGAATTGATTGGTTACAATTGAAATCCGGCAATGGTTTTCATCATTAAAAATTATACGTAAATCATTAATTGGACAAAATTTATAAGGTCATAAAAATGAGCGTAAAAATATTTTATTATATATGTATTTCCAAAACAAATCGTTAATTCCAAAGTACTTTATAATTATGAACCGTCTTTTCAGAAGTTAATTTTCATATTTTGAAAGAGAAATGGTATGGGAATTTGAAAAAAATATTGATTTTTTTTTTAACCCAACTTACAATCAATCTTAAATATTAAAAATTTTTCGATACATATGTATATTTATTCAAGGCAAAGTATAGGAAATTGCAGTCAGTTTTAAAATACTGTAATGGCAACGAAAACTCTTATAATTTGGTAACTTAGAGGAAATTCCTATAATTTTTATTAATAATTAGTCTGTAATAAATTATGAATCATCTTCATAGCACAGTGATAATTAAAAATTAGATAATTAACTGCTGTCATCCGAGGTGAAGAATGAATGAATATCATAAAAGGTCATATAATGAATAATATAAATTCTTAGGACAGTATGATATTAGCACTTTAGCGGAAAATTGAGAGAAAAAACTTGGGAAAAAGGAAGAAACGGAAGCCTGAGCAAATAAATAATTTCATTTTAAATAAAATTTTCCCCAATTACTAAATGCCGAATAAGACGAAAGGCAAACGTGAAATTCTGTGTCAATAATTCGAATTAGGCCTAGACTTCGGGTCATAAATAAAAATCCAGGTGAAAACCCGGGAAAAGAGCGTCGCTCACGGCAAAGCGCGGTGGAAAGCGAGCGGAGAAAATAAAAATTTTATTTTTTTCCCACGCGGAAACGAAATTTATTATAATTCGCCTCTGGCAGGGCGAAGACGAGGATGTTTGTAAGGCAACGTTATAGAATTAAATTTTCTATAAAATTGTCTTGCTTCAAGAATTTTTGATGCTTCAAAAATTTTTCATCAATGAAAAATTTCCCTTAGTGGTGCTTTCTAATTGACTTTTGTATCCCTCGTGTTGATTTAACGTTTGATGAAATGTTTAAAAAGATAATATTAAGTAGACTGCTTTACTATATAAATATTAAAAAATTTTGTAAACCACCATAAAAGATATGATTAAATCCTTTGCATTGTTATAAAAACGGAGTTTTTATTTAGGTTAAGGTTTCCATATATCTGCTATTTTCGCGAATGAATAGAACCAAAATGGAAGATAAAATTGTTTAAGTATCTTGTATAAAAACTGATTTAAATGAACAGCTATATGGCAAAAACTAAAATGTCTTTCTCGATTACAAAATATTATCATTTTACTGTAAACATTTAAATTAAAAGGCAAATAAATTTTTTTTAATTCAAACATTTTAGATATAAAAAAAAGCTGCTCCTTAATATGTCTAGCTAATTACTTCCAAATATTGACTTACATTTATAGTTACGTAAATAAGTCCATTAAAAATTAACGCGATTTAAGAAAAAAAGCAGTTTTTCGACTAAAAAAGTAGGTTTTAAGATGTATTACAATATTTACAGTATTAAGCTTTGTATTATTTTAAGCAAGTCTATTAAATTTCATGAGTTTAATATCTTTTGTTCACTAATAGAGATTATATTTCGTTTTATTTTCTTACATATTGATAACAGTAGCATTTCAAATATGATTTTAATGTAAAAACAAAAATAAATATATTTTCTAAGAAGTTAATTTTAATAATTTATTTATATATAAAAAAATAATTATATTAATTTGTTACAAAGAGCGTGATCAGTTCATTAATGTTTTTTGCATATAGCTAAAAATAAAAATCTTCTGTTCAGGATATATAGAAATATCTTAATGAAGTTTAATATTACATAGCTATTTCATAATCGAACACTGAATCTTTTATTTCAATTTTTTTAAACAATCGATACAAAAAGGCGACGACAAAAATTTTCCGAAGTCATGTAATGAACGGAACCATCGTGAATTGACAGTTTCCTGCATTCTGGCTATTACGCATGTCTTTTTATTTACCTCCCGGAAAAACAAGCGGAAAAGTCGAGAAAATTTTCCCCTTCAAACGAAACATGCGCATCTCGTCACATCACTTATACATTGATCACTTTTCGTACTGCGATGATCCGTTCCCAAGCGGATCCGCCCCCGTTCGAGCCTAAAATTTACATACTTTTTCAGACCGAATATATTGAATAACGACCCTTCAACGGGGCCTTTCAGGTCCATAGGCAATTTTTAAGCGCTTTCACGTCTTTAAATTTTTAAAACGCAGCGATTGGAAAGGAAAGCCACATCGGAGAAAAAAATGATCGGAATTCAATGAAATATTTCAGCTGAAGCGGTATCTTGAAATGCTACGTTTATTTACACTATCGAGACTGAACAAATTAGAGTAAATAAAACCTAGGAACACTTCCGTTTTGTTAAATTACAGGAAACATTGGGTTTCTTGTTATTTTATGCTCAAAAGCACGCCACAAACAGAAAACGATCTTCCGACTTGTTATTATGCACATATTGATCGTTTATATAGATCATTCATAGCCCAATGACACGGAAAAATGTTTTGCAAGTTTTCTATTTCCGAATGCCCTCAGTTTCTGGAGATTCAACCTATTGGTAATATCTTGTCCAAGAAAAATAATATCTAAAAACACGAACATATTTTAATTGTGGGATTCCTTAATTTTACGGATTTATATTTGTTGTCTAATATTGATCCAAATCATATAAAATTGAAATTCTTTTTTAGCATGTTCACTTACATATTAATTATAATGTTTTTCTAAATTGCATAATTTGTTATATTATAGAACCTACGTATGCGAATTACAGATATCTACGATGATTAATATGCAAATTAATTGGCAATTTGGAAAGACATTTTGTATTAATTTTATTACATTCACATTGAACGATACAAATGGCAGTTAAAAAAGAAATTAATTTTCGTATTATTTATTTATATGCCAAAATTTTCCACTAATGTTAGTTATAATTTCACGAAAAAATCTTGTTAATTGATGTCAGAAGGTATCTCCACAATAAACTTAATAAAAACTAATCACCACACAAGTCATTTATTTTGAAATTCACTTAGATTTACTTTAAAAATAAAATTATGTTATTTTTAAATTTTAAAGCATCTGCAAAAGTTTTAATTAAATGCGGACTTTACATTTCAAGGTGGACTGTGGATTGTGGATTTGTTTCATAATGAAATAATTAATTGTTATAGTAATTTATAGCACATTTTAATTTAATGTGCAAAATTTTGTATTTATAGGTAAACCAGTGAATATACTAACGAAAAAATTAAATTCTGTTATTTTAATTTGTAATGATTCGAAAATTCAAATCAAAAAGATTTAAAATCTAAGTAAATGACCAAATAATAAAAAAGTAAATAATAAAATGTAATTTAATATAATAAGAAAATATAAATAATAAAACACAGTATAATAAAAAAACAAATGACCAATAAACTTCATTGACTTTACTAAGTTGATATTAAATGTAGTAATTTATATTAAATCTATTACATTAAGAGCAGTAATATATTATTTATAATTTATTTAAGAAATTTATATTTAAAAAAGACATCAAGACTTTCAGCTCGTGCTTACACATAATATCGCGCCAGAGGTTCCTGCCACAATTTGAAATATTAATAATTATTATTATTGTTAAATTTATAATACTTTTAAGAAAAAATTTTAAATTTTTGCAACGAAGCGTTAAAAACTTTTCACATTATAGCATTATTCACTCGTTTCTTTCACATTTTTACGCATCTATTTTATTTTCTCTTTTTTCTTCTTTAATGAGTTTTCCTTCATGTGCCTTAGTATTGTTATTAAATAATTGTCTTTTTTTTATCAGACACGATTTCATTCAGACTTCGCAAAATATCCCATTCTAATTCAAACCTCCGCCCAACTCAGAAATATGGAATTATTCCAACTTAGATATTTTTAGATCAGTCAACAGGTAGATAATTCGTGAGGTTTATCATTTGTCATAATCTTTGCTTAGTTTCATCTTTTACATTTTTCCCTTCTCTTTAACTCTCATTTTTATTTTCATTTTCCATAAAATGTTGTAAAAAGAGAAAATTTATGAATTTTTTAATAATTATTGTTTTGTTCGCGGACAGCAAAGAAACAGAAATATGAAAAGGAAAAGAATTCATAATTACAAATGCAATGATCTTATCAAAATTGTACCAAAAAGTGAACTTTTCAATTCCGAAGTGCTCGCAAGTTGACTTATATCAGCAATAAAAAAAATTTGCCTTATCCATAATAAATTATATAAAAGTAGAAATTGCGTTATTTCGGCTGCGTTAATGCCAGAGACTCTATAAAGTGTCCTTTTTTTTGTTAGGTCTCTTAATAATTTCATTTTAAGGCCTGGACAAATAAATGATATCAGCGGAAAGGCAATGTATCATGAGAATGACTAATAATTTGTCAGTTACCATTATTTACAAAGAGCAAAGTACAGAAAATTTTACTACCAGTTTCAAATTTCATTTTCCATTAATTTTTGAATTTACACAACGTATGTTTGTAAAATATTTGATATTAACGTTTCCGAGTTTATCGTTGGCAATCAAACAACATTTTAGCTCAGCCTTTTATTATTAAATTTTTTCTGGAATCGAAGTTTTCAGACTAAACGCAGCATTCAACGAGCAGCATTAGATTTACTTTTAATGTGTATGAAAACTAGTGTAAACTGATAGCGAAAAGTAAATTTAGGTCTGCGGGAAAATTTCTGTGCAACACGGCCCATAAATCAGAAAACGTATCCGATTGAACTTTTCGAACGACGTTCCCTATTCCCTACATTCAAACACTCTACCGAAAGCAGAGTGTATGAAATGCAGCTTTTATCAAATGACCGTCACCGAATTCAGCAAATGGCAGCCAGTTTTACGGTTTTCGGTTAAAAAAACATTTTAGTACGTTCCACTGATAAAATAACATAAACTGCAAATTTCCTCGTTTCGCGTGTAAGTCCTCTTCGTTAGCAGAAAGCCCTTTTTTTAAAAGGCTTTATTCCACTCATAACATTAATCCCCAACTTTATACGTAGGGGATTAGCTTCAAATAATGAGTATTACCATTTACGAAATTCTTTTTAATGAAATAAATCCAAAATGAAATTATTCAAAATTTTTAAACATCGCAGTTAAGATAAGTGAGATTATGGGAGATAGAGGTGAAACTAATTGTAAAACAGCTTATACATTCGAGATGTTAAAATTGCGAATAAAACCTAACCTAATGATGCATATGAAGGTCAGAGGAAAGGTAATTCTCGGAGACATCGAAAGTAGAATAAAAATTAATTGAAAATGGAATTTGCAAAAATCGGAAGTGACAAAAGAATATTCTGTACCAGTTATATAATCATCAATCTTCACTTCAGTTAAAGTTTTACGTGAAAAAAGAAATTTTCCATAATATCTTGATGAAGTCTAAAAATATTATAATTGATTCTTATTAATTTTTTAAATCACATATCAATTCAATATCAAAAAACCTGTCCTCTAATCATTTATCCATATATGAATAAAGAATGCAGCTTTTTTTCTCCATCGATAATTTATCTTCCGTGCATATTTCTGTTTTATTTATGCATACAAAAACTGTTAGTACTGTAATGTTTTTAAATTTGCTTAAATAAAAGTATTAAATGCGCTTCGAAAATCACGTTTTTCATAAATGAATGATTGCATAAATAATGTCATTATGTGTCATGAATACACTGCCAGATAATGAATTATTATTCGTTTTAAATATGTTTATGAAATATTTTTAAAAACGATAAATTTATGTAATTAAATCATGTATTGTGGTTATCCTTTATGTGATTAAATAACTTAAAATGTAGTAAAAAAAAAGAAAATTTATATATATATTATAAATAAAATATATATATCCCGCTTCTTTTATATCCTAGTTTTAAAAAAACGACATGTTAAGATATTAGTTTAATTTATAGATTTAAATGTTAATTTTCATACCAAAAAAATTTTTATTTCTTAAAATTTCATCAAAATATAAAAAATGTTTTTAAAAGAAGTTTGCGAATTAAGAAAAAAAACATGAGTAAAAGACTAAAGCGAGATGAATTTATTATAAATCGATAATTTTCTTAGTGCCAGTACGTTTTTTTCAGTTAGCAACCTCGTAAAGATGTAAAAGAAGTATTTTACATTAAAACTTTTAAATTCAAATTAAAAAATTTTGAGGAAATTATAAGAGGTTATTTTTTTCTTGTATATAAAGTCCTGTATAAAATTGTATATTGTATATTTTCTTGTATATTTTCTCGTATAAAATTCTGAAAAACATCGCGAAATATATAAACCTGAGTTTTGAAAACTAGCATTAAAGAAGCGGGACAATATCTAGTAATTTGATAGTTTTATAGGGAAAGTTTGCCAATCTGTGACTAATATCATCAAATTTTTTTTGATTCAGTGACATTCTCATTCCGCTTTCAAAGAGAAACAAAGCGTTTTTTTGTGTTACCAATTCAAACATGATAATAACAAAATAGATAAACAACTAACTACACTAAGAGTCCTGAAGCCGTTTTTAATCCTTTTATGAAGAAAAGCGAATAGTTGTTGTCATTTATAACTCGTTCAATCACTCACTATCGAAAATTGCCAAATTTAAATAAAAATATATATTTTATTCCAATTATGCTCAACTGAAAAAGTAAAGGCCGCGATTTAATTGCGGATTTTAAAAATCCATAAGAAGATCTTTAAAAAAAGAAAGGCGTGATGCGATATAATCAAGATTCGAAGAAAGTGAAATTATCTTTTGTGATACGCTTCTCTTCGCTTTAAAGATTTATATCGCTTAAACATAATACGATCCTCGCTTGGCATCATGAAGTCCACAAGATCAAAATTCGGTTACTTCCATCGACATCCAAGGTCTCCGCAACGACAGGAAGGCTTATCTGAAAGTTCCATACGTAAATTCCTCAAACTAAATTTTCACAACAAATACATAAAAGAAATAGGAATTTGGCTAAATTTGTTGGAAACTGAGCTTAACTACGCTTGGAGAGCGTTGGATTTATTATCCGAGGAATATGTTACTGTTTCGACGAGGTTGGAAACCTTAGAATTTATGCTGTGCGAACAGCGCTCGATTAGAAATGAGCTCTTTGATTTTTATGCCGTTATAGAAAATATAAGCTCCCAGTTAATCAAAAAATTTTACAAAAATAAAGATAAAGCCTTCTTTACTATACCAGAAGCTATAGCAGGATTAAAAGCTTTACAAGACGCTTTGCAACGCGTTCAAAAAATTACGCGTTTAAGAAAGACATCGTTGCGTTTGATACCAAGAGCTTCAATGAGCTCTAGATTGTCTGCGGAGGCCGCCGAAATTTTAAAAGAGCTTCAGCTCGAAAATACGCTTCAAATGTCAAGCGAGGAGTTCTATAAATCTCTAAATAGATCTTACAGAGAAGAACTGATGGAACGAGAGCGAAATCAAGGTAAAGTTCCACTAGAAGTTCCAAATCAGCTGGGTGGAATCTGGGAAGATACAGAAGAAAGTGACGAAAACGCAAGAGGTGTGACCAGAAGAAAAGAAACGCTGGAAGAAGACGTACCGAAAGAAGAGAAAATCCAAGACGTGTATAGCGCCCAGGACTATAAAGAATATAAAGAAAATATCGCGAGCATTAAAAGGGACGATATTTTTTCGTTTTCCCAACGGGGTGATTCTGATCAAGGCACATTAGTTAAAGACACACTTACAGATAAAATAGAAAGACTGACACAGTGTTTGAACAATATGCAGTCTAGATTATATGATTCGGGACCAGGTTCGACAAAAGACTATAAAAGCCCCCTTAAAGTTGACTTTTCAGAAAGTGAACAAAATGTCGCTGAGGATGATGACATCACGATAGAGGAAAGACTTAGACGTTTTTTTGGCGATTCGGATCCGAAAAAGTGGGATCTAAATAAAAAACCGCGCAGTTTACCCGAAATACTGTCACGGGTCTCCATTAGCAGCAGTCAGACTTTAAAGATGGACGAACAGAAATCAAATATCGGCCAAATTTCCAGCGCATACAGAAGTCTGCCTGCTTCTCCGCGTCACAGATTAATAGATTCTAGATACGCGGACCCAAGCGGAATGTCGGACTTGCAATACCGTACTGTACCTTCAGAACTCACTCCGGATGCTGCTGTTTATACTCCTTACATACCGAGAAGAGTAAAAGATATTGATGCATATAAATATGAGACCATCACAGGATCACCTAAACGTTACTCACTGGAAATGCAAAACTATCGCTATCGAAGTTTAAGTAGCCCTCCACACTATGGTGAAAGGCAAGAATTTGACTTTGCAGCGAGCACTTCCGCTGCCGCTTCTGCTACTTTTCCTAGAGTAGTCTGCACTCCACCTAGTAAATATTCTGCATCTAGTGGAAAAATAGGTAGTTCTCCAGCATTGTCTGCTGTAACTTTTAGATTAGAACAAGATGAATATGGGCCGAGTACATCTAGAGTAGATTTACAAGAACGTAGTCAAAGTCCTCCTCCGCCTGCACCGAAAGATAAGGGTATATTTAGATTACCACCACAGGCGACAGGACACTTTCTCGGAACGTCAGTAAGATTCCATGATGCTGCCGGCGCATCATCATCAATAATGACTATTGATCAGCACAGAAACAGATTTGCCCCTAGAAGTTATTACATGAGATCTCAGAGAATGTCTCCAAAAAGAATTATAAAAACGCCTTCGGGTAACATAGCTGCAGCCAAATCGGATTCCGGTCTGTCATCAATGAGTGGCGGCGGTTGGTCAAGTCTAGATAAGAGTCCAGCCTCGCCAAAAGGTGCGAGAATAGCATCTTACGTGACAGCCGACGGGAAAATAATATTTAGGCGAATACCTTATTATTCAAGAGGACGTTCCTATTCTACCACATATCTGAATGCTTCCCCGAGGCAACGATTCAGAGCACAATTTAGACAGAATTCTGATCCATATACTTACTCGACGATACATGGACTACCAGTTGCTGATAGGCCCATAATACCAAGAAGACATCAATTACCAGCGCTTCCTGCTATGAGGGCGTCATCCGCATTTGAAGGTACCTCTGCTTCATTTTTACCTAGAAGTTCAGGAGCTTTCGTTCCTTCTCAAGCTCCGATATCAGACGCCAACATGAATTCAGGCTTACGTGGTCAAAATGTAATTGAATATCAGCACGATGAAGAATACAGGGCTGAACCGTACAGACCAGAAAGATCTAACATGTACTCTGCCGCTGAGAATTATCGTCAACCTTACAATGTGGCTTATGGAAACGCAACTTCCAATTTCCCACCGATCACGACACATTCAAGCTATCCTGATCTACATGGATCTTCCAGCTATCCTGCCAAAGAAACCTACAGTGGATCCTCCAGTTCTTCTCATTATTTAGCCGGTTCCGAGAAAGGAACTTCCAGAAGTCAATCCACTCCTACGAGTGTCTATCCAACTCCTGTCGCAAGTCCTACCCACTACCAAAACAGCAAAAAAACATTTTCAAAACCTTTAAAAGAAGCCACACGAGTGGAAGAATATCAAACAACTAAACGTCGCCATGTGCTTCGAACGAGTCAAATAACAGATGCTTTGTCTTACTATCCGACTAACAGCAATGACGACTCACCTGCAACGGATGTGCCAACATACTTCGAAGCACCAAGTTATTGGTTCAGCCCGTCAGATGATAGCGACTCTCCAGAATATGACCAGACAAATTTTCATGAATTATCGTACACAAGACCAAGTCCAGTTGATATTTTTGACAAATTCAGTGCCGCACAACACCCAGTTCGAGAACTCTGGAATCACAGAAACTGGAATTCAGAACTGGACGTTCGTGGCCGGAACGTCGAGTTCAATAAGGGGCAAAACCATCAAACCGGCCAATCTCAGCGAGTCCAGTCAAGATCACTGCCATCGGAAAGTAAAAAGGGTCCTAGTGGCCTGGAAAAACTAATAAAGAAAGGCAAAAGAGCTGCAAATTCTGTAACTAGTTGGTTCCCGGAATTTCATTTGACCAAACGACATCGTTCCAGTTCTCTTCCAGCAAACAAATTCATGGGTGAAAGCAAAAGTCCTAAACAAAAAACGCCCTCTCTGAAGAGTAGGCTGCAGAAACAGATTGCAAATACACTAATGAAGAAGAAATTTACTAAAAGTTTTTTCATTTCGACCGTATCAGGAATACTGCAGAAGGCAAAAAGACGCACCGTGCAAACTTCTACTCGATCGTTATCAGAGCCTGAACAGTCTGAAATGGATTGGGGAAGCGTGACGAGCGGCAGAACCAGTGCATTATCTGTTGGAAGTGAAGACAGCGTGTTTGCCGATCATACTACTGACTTGTTCGCTAAAGTAACTATCAAAAGCGATACATCAAAACAAGGCAGTCCTGTTTGCGAAAAAGAGAAGGAAGCCACCAAAACTAAACTTGAAGTACCTGGTGACGATATAAATGAACCATCAAAAATTCTGTCAAGCGCGTCGTCATTATTTCCAACAGTTGGAGACTTAAAAGCGGCACATAAAGCGGCAGTCGCAAGCAGCGACGAATCTACAAAATCCGAAAAAGGTGCCAAATTCCATAAGGTTAATATAAAAGCTAGGCCGAAAGAATTTGCTGTCTCAAGGGCTAAATACAGACACAGAAAACAAAGAAAATCGTCAACTTTTTCCGATGAAAGCAGTGATCAAGATGAAATTCCAGTTAAAAGAGGAGCAAAACATTTTGCACGTAAGCCTGATAGCAGAGAGACTGTTAAAATGACTAGAAGTAGAAAGAAAAAAATCCATCACGAAGACGTTAAAAAAGGAAAGACGCAGCCACCTAGAAGGGAAAAGACACGTTTCTCTTATTTGCGAAAAATCACTCCGCAAACTTCAGAAGAAACTGCTCCGACATTAAGCAGCTCTTCCGTGCAAAGCGTTCGCAGCCCACGAAGATTTGCAAGTAGAAGATATCAGCCATGTTATGAAATTCCATATCATTTTCGATCTTCCGCTGATGCTGATGATGAAACAAGAACCGCATCCAGGCTTTCGTCCAGGCGTCAAAGCACAGAGGAAAGTATTGATACCGAGGATGAATGGTATTGTCACGAACTCAGAAAACTTGAAGAACTCGAAAGACAAAGTAGAATGGAAAGAGAAAGAAAAATGGTTTCAACTAAAACCACGGAATACAGACGCAAAGAACAATTTAAAGAGAGAATGCCCCCCGAAAGACCAGAAATAAGAATGAGGAGTCCCAAAATGTTGCCGGATCCACAAAGGTCGCCTAGGATGACGCGATATGTGAGAGAAGCAGAAGATTATGACGACACTTTTGGCCCACCTATAAGAAGATCAACGGAGAGAAGAAAACTTCCAAAAATGCCCGACAGAAAACCCGCACTTGATAGAATTCGCCCTCGACCTTTTAGAGAGTTACCTCGAACACCTGACGAAATCCTGTATGAACAAGTCATGTATGGCCGTGTCGTGCAGCCAAGACAAATCCCAAAACTTGCTTTCGAAAGAGAAAGCGAGCATTCATCAGGCGACACTAGTGGACCAGACAGTCCCGATCAGGGTTTAGACGAAATATATTACGAAGATCAACAACATCTACGACAACAACAGCTGCAACGACAACACCCGCAGCAACAACCATATCTACGACAACCATTGCTACGACAACCACTGCTACGACAACCATATCTACGACAACCACATCTACGACAACCAGTACGACAACCACAGCTATGGGAACCACAGTTACGAGAACCACAGTTTCCACAACAACCACAATTACGAGAACCACAGTTTCCACAACAACCACAATTACGACAACAACCGCAGCAGCAACAACAACCACTGCTACGAGAACCACAGTTAAGACAACTA